>PVIR01016841.1:0-35927 GCA_004026965.1 Petromus typicus
TTGAGAATAAACTGAGGTGATGATGATGATGACAATATAGCTTCATGTAAAAATATAAAATCTCCTGTGCTAATTGTGCACATTTGACATAACAAGTTGGACCAAAACACTTTGCCTTTGTCAAGGGATTTTTCCAACTCTGCAAAGAAAAATCAACAAATGTCTATGACTATTAGACATTTCTGACTACCTATTAATGCTCTTCTAAAATCCTGTAGTAAATTCACTGGTGTCTTTATCATGGTTCTTGTCACTTTATTAGTTATTTTATAGTTATTTATATATCTTAGTTCCACTAACAGCTTCAGGGGCTGATACATATTTGAATTATTTTATAATGTCTCATAACAACATATCTCAGAAATCAACAACTGTGAATAAAAAATGTTATTTTTATATTATTATTTCAAACTTAACATTGACAATTTCACATTGGCATGTAACAAATTTTGGAAACAGTACTATACATATGGGAGTAAAAAAAAAGAATAACGTGCATGCCTGCATTAGGAAGGATAGCAAAGGACTTCAAAGCCACAGCAGACCATTTGCTTTATATGGGATCAAGGACTCTCTGTGGATAAAAGGTGAAGGAAGTCATCCACCTTGAAGAAAAAATATTTTCTTAAAATAGAGGTTTGCTATCTAAAGCTCCTTTAAATCCTTGGGTTCTGCCCTATGAAATCACTCTCCTTGAAGTGTAATCATTCCAAATCCCTTAATAATAATGTGGGGAAAGATAGATTGCCATAGAAAACACAGAGAATGGTAGAGTTATAGGTCTAGCATTAGGAAGATTTGACCTGGTTAGAAAATTCATTCATGAAAGCACTGTGGTTAGAATTGGTGGGAAACCACCCTGCTCTGTGCTTGTGGAAAGGAACTACCAGGATAGAAGGAGAAATGCCATTACATAGAGCTATTATAAATCTGCAACAGACAGATATAATGCTTAAAACTAAATCACTTAAAATAAATCAGGTATTTTCACATGTATAAATATAGTATTATTGTTTTGCTTATAAATTTATGTTAAGAAAAGAACATGGAAACACTACAGGAAAGCATATGAACTGTTTTACACATGCTTTTCTTGGGGAATGAAGTTTGTAATACCAGTGCAGCGTGGAAATACTCAACTGTTGACCAGTTGAATTCTTCCAGACTCATTCACTACATCAACCCTGTCTGCTGTTTTGTCTTAGAATTGATTCTACCAGGGATGGTGAGCTATCTGAAAAGTATTTTTTCTTCTAATATGTAAGACTATCTAAAAATGAAAAGCTTTAGAATTTCAGAATATGATAAATTTTTTATCATTTTATAGATTTTGATTTATCTTAAAAGCTTTGCTACTCTTTTGATAGTAGCTGACAGATCCAATCCTATTCCCATATGCTTTCTGCTATTTTAAAAGAAATAGTATACAATTGCCTCAGAAAAGCACCATGTGTTTCCAAAGCATGAATCTGAAAACCATCCATCTGGCCATGCTGGCATCTTCCTCAATTGCATGTGATTGAAAGAAATGTATTCAACATTTTTGCCACTCACACTAGTGAGGGAGAGAATGAGATAAAGGAGATCTTTATCTCATTTCCAGTTATGAAAATCAAGTCTCCCTCAGTCTGTAACACTTTGTCCGCTCTTCTACCTACAGGGACCCAGTCACCCAGCAAAATCCAGCCATACATTGCTTCCTTCATGAATTCCTATATTACCCAACAGTCATATTTGTTATACAGTATATTCAGACTGAAATGAAAATACTTTGATTAAAATTACTTCTTTAAATATTGCCTTTCTGTAATCTATGAGGTCTGAAAATGGAAGTCACATGATTTTCAATGCAACTCAACTCAACAATGTGTTATCACAAAATTATAGAACGATTCTAGGAACTACAGAGATAGTACAGAATAAGCAGAGATCACTTGCCCAAGGATTTACAGGCTAACTGGGAAGATGGAAGTTGAGCACAGAAGTAAAGTGACATTTATTGAAGGGATAAGGTAAGTACATGAAAGTACCATATAGACAAAAATAAAGTTAAAAATTCCAGATTTCTTGAATTTTGCTTCTTGTGAGTAGTATGTAATATAAAAATAAGATTACTTTTCTACATGGATCAAGTAATTGTTCACATTTCTTATGAAGTTAAAGAATAATCATTAAATTTGGAGTCAGACAAAGGGCTAAATTTGTATTGCAAATATATTATGCTTAAATATATAAATCCTGTCTGCTCAAGTTAGTTTACTTTTTTGAAACTTTTCTTCAGTTCAAATAATCCAAAAACTATATTGAATTGTTACTGCTTCAGATCTGTGATATTAATATATGTTCATGTCCTAACAAAATAAAACAAACAATTTCATAGAAAACTAAGAGAATGAGACATCTCGCCATGAAAAATTAAGAGTCAAGAGACTTTCTGTATTTTGAGCAAAATGAAGAAAGTAAAGTTTCACTATTCTTTAGTTTGAGCTTGCTAAATTCTCTAATGCTTTCAAAGGGACACTCTTTCTTTGACCTTTGAGAACCAGGCCATACAGGTAGATAGCAAACCATAAACCCTCAGGTGCTGGCAGAGCACATGTCTGGCAAAGACCCTCTTCTGGTTTGGAGATGGCTGTCTTCTTGCTATACCCAAAAGGGTAGGGAGCGAAAGGGGAAGCAAGCTCTCCTGCCTTTCTGTGGATGTACTGACCTCACTCATGAAGGCACCGCCCTTGTGACCTAATTACCTACAGAAGGCAACCTAGTACCTCCAGAACAGGGGGCTAAGATTTCCACATGAATTTTGGAGGAACACAAACATTCAGTCTTTAAGAGAAGACACATGGAATCAATTGCTAAAACAGTCATTCCAATTAAAAATTCATTTCATCAAATTTTTATTAAATTATTACAGCAGCTAAATCATTAATAAACACATTTCTGCCCCAAGTAAAGACACTTTAGTTTTGAATTCTCCAAAGTGAGTATCCTTTCTATTTCTTTTGAACCTCACTATAATAATGAAGCTTGAACTCTGTGATAAAAGAAAGCCCAGCTGCACGTATGATCTTTTCTTCTTATTAAAATAGAATGTATTTAATGATCTCCTGCTATCCAAATGCCCTTGTGTAATGGCAGTCTTATGCTATCTAAACTATGGATCTGAATTCAAGCACGACCATCAGGCTAGGAAACACTGAAAAATTTGGATTTCAGGTGCTCCTGGGCTACATAGTGAGTTTAGGGTCTACCTGAACTACCAAGGAAAGGAGTGCTGTTAAGAAATTAGTATGGGACCAATTTAAAAGATGTGTTTGAGATTAGAGAAAAGAGAAATGAGGATATCAGCTAGGAGTCAAAGATATCAAAACAAATCTAGTTTTCATTTCCTCTCAAAGGGAAAATGTTTACCTCAGTTAAAGGCTGTATGTTAGAAATAAAATCGAAATCCAAATTGTTCTTCAGCTGTATTCCAGATAGTTCTTCTCTGTCCAGCTTTACAAAAGCTATGTGGAAAGTTGTGTGCGATATCCAAGTTTAATTTAAAAACCTTGAAAATCTTTCACTTTGTCATGCCGGGATGAGAGCAGATGACTCACTGCACAAATTCTAGTTAAATCACTTAACCTTTTCCTCTTATTCAATCCATCTGGGAAGCTGAGTGGAAGCACTTCGCTAAGAACCAGGTGGTGTGCCAAAGCTAAATTTTCCCAGATTAAAATAGAAGAAAATGTGTTATAAGTACTAAAAGAATCAAATATGGAAAAAGATCAAGAATTAAAAGGAAAAGAGTTGTAAATTGGATCAGACCTTTTCCCCTGTAAAAAAATAATATAATCCTTAGAAATTAAGTTCTGTGAGATAATTTGGAGACAGTTAGTAAAATGTTTCCTAAGCACCACCACATGTGTAAAGGTGGTCCTGAATAACAGCATTTGTGGTAAGTCAAACGCTCTTTGTTGATTCATTTACCAACATGTCTCAGAAAACAAATATGGTAATATTAGGGTACTTTTAGGTTATCTATTTGGAAACTGTCAAGTGAAATACTAATAAAAGCATTTATTTTATTTTATTTTATTTTATTTTTTTTTTTTTTTGAGACAGGGTCTCGCTTTGTGGTTCAGGCTGGCCCTGAGCTCAGCCTCAAACTCACATCACAGCAATCCTCCTGCCTCTGCCTCCCGAGTGCTGGGATTACAGGCGTGAGCCCCCATGCCCAGTATTGTGGTATGTGGTACTGATTGTTGCTGGGTGTGAGTCTCCACGCCCAGTACTGTATGTGGTCACCGGGAATCAAACCTGGGTCCTTGCGCTTGCAAGACAGGCGCCGGGACCACTGAGCTAACTCCTTGGCCCATAAAACCATTTCTTGAGACATTTCATGGGACTCCGCAGAACTGTAGCTCTGAAGAAGTTGAAACAAAATTTTTTTTTCCAACACGTTCTAGGATAATTATATTCTTAGAATAGATTAGAAATCATATGTTTCTTTGAAGGTCAGTTATTTTCCCTTGCTAACTTTGTATGATTTTTATCATGCTGCACATAAAGATGTTCAGTACTGAGTTCAAATGTCTACTGTGTATCCCAGTATTTATATCTGTCATATTTTATGGAAGAAGAAATAGCGTCTTGTAGGTAAAACAGAGATAGTCTAATGAACAAAGTGTAGAACATGACAGACAGCACCTCTGTCTTCTTGTTTCCGAACTGAGGGAAAGTTAGCTAAGCACTTGAAAAATTAGATTATGGAGGAGGCTGGAGATGAAACCCAAGAAATTCTTACTGCAGACTTCCAGATGTCACTGCATGAACCACAGTCTGATTCCAATGGAAGACATGCTAGGGTCAGCACAAACAGCACTTCACCAACCCAAAGTAAACTTTTTTGATGAACCCCCCAAATTCTATTATAAAGCAAAATACAAATATGTACATACTTTTCTCTTCAGAGAATACTTTTTATATTGAAATTACATCATACCTCTATTCTTAAAATGTAGATAAGGCCCAGTTAAATGGATAAAAACCTACAAAATTTGAAAACATTGCATTAATTAAGAAAGAAGTATCTCATATGTGTCTTAGTCTCATATTTTTATGAGAAAAGATAAAATATTGACTCTAAGTATGGCTTTTGATGTCAATAACAGTGAACATTTACATAAAGATAATTTTCAAGTTCAACATAGACCTTGCTTCAGATAGCAAATTTAACCTTGGGATACTTATAAAAATAATTTTATAAATCTCTTGAAAATTCTAAACCAATCTGCAGAACCTCACTATTCATTTTGGCTATGTTATATACATTCATTCATATTTCTAGGAACATATGTACAAATATATGTATATAAGAGTATAAAATATAT
Organism: Petromus typicus; assembly: GCA_004026965.1. Lineage (NCBI taxonomy): Eukaryota > Metazoa > Chordata > Mammalia > Rodentia > Petromuridae > Petromus > Petromus typicus. Next base: position 5,376 of record PVIR01016841.1, read on the forward strand.
ATTCAAACTGCAGTTTCACTACTGTATTCTCTTACAGTAAAAATACTTAGGAAAAAATACAAAAGATAGACCACTGATGTATATAATTAAAGTCACAAATGGGATAGATTTTTATTCAGTTTGATTAGAAGAAATTAGGCTTAGATGTCAATTTCAAAACAACTCTTTTCAAATAAATGCCTGTGTCCTGATCTCCCGAGACTTGTATTTACTGCTTGGCATGTACTAGTTTCTTATAACAGCGGTCTCAATATATTTTCAGGGGCTCTTAATGGAAAATATCTGGAAGGTGTAGGGCTCTCTTATTGACTTCTACTACATCTACTGTATCTGTGATGTTTCTAAGACTGACTAGCTCAAACTAGTCTTATCTTGAGTCTCCAAACTTTGTCTCACTTGAATAATACAAATTACACTTTCTATCATTATCTTGGAAGTATTAAACCATCCTCTTTCTAGTATCAATGCTGAATATAAATTCCTAACTAGGGTTAAATTGTTCTCACTGCCTTTCCTTAAACTAACTCTCAGAAATAGATTTGTATTTACTTGTTGGCATGTAGCAGTTTCTCAGCCACACACTCACTAATAATTTTGGACTTAAACACAAATTCATTTTTTAATCTCAAGATAAATTTTTAGTGCCCTGCATACTTCAACAGTCTTATTTCATTCCACCTGGCATCTCAGGGTTCCCAGGAATAGTGCTTGCACGTTTTGGATCTACATTCAAGAGCACTGAGGGAAAAATAGCATGGGTTTCCATGGCTTATTTTTTAATGCTCTTTAAATAAATTGAAACTTTTAATTTGCCATATGCTAGTATTTTTATATGTACTTAAAATAATCTTAAATCTCAAATGCTATTCTTAAAACATTATCTTGCTTGAACCTATGAATACAACTTTTTCCTTCAATCTATTTTTTTAGTTATTGTGAGTAAATCCAGAAGCATTCTAGTTTCCACTGATAAAGTTCTTTCAGCTTTTGCTTTTTTTTAAAAAAAAATCTCTCTTACATTTGTTTTTCCTGATGTTATAACAAAAATTAAGACTTTGAACTTGTCTTAAAAGTTTCAGTAAAAGAGCTAACAACTATACTGCATGAAATTATACTTTTATTCTGTAGTGTCTTCATAATTTGAAATTAAAATTCCAGTTGTAGCCCCAGTTATTCATATTAGGCCAGCTCTCATAACTTGAGAGCTCACTATAGTTACGATCTATAGAACTACTGTAAATTAGAACTAATGCTGAAATTTTGGTGTAATTTTTTGCAAGTGGAAACATTTAGGTATGCTGTAATGTTTAAGTAGCTAATATGAATATTTATAGTTTTATAAATAAACAAGAGAAGGATAAATAGAACATTTATAGAGAAATATCATTAAAATAAAACACTAAAAATTAAAAGCCATGAACTTTTAGTTCATTAGTGTAGCTAAATGTTCTTCAGCAAGTCTGACTGAAATGTCCAATAGTACCAAGCAACTCTCTTAATTTTGTTTTTAAATAAAATAACATTGAGCTTTCAGACCTAGATAACCACCTTTATCTCACTGTTCTTTAGTTTGAGCTTGCTAAACTCTATAATGTTTTCAAAGGGACACTCTTTCTTTGACCTTCGAGAACCAGGCCATACAGGTAGATAGCAAACCATAAACAATTTCTTCTGCTCTTCCCTGAAACGGACTACAAGGATTTCCAAAACCACATCTAATCTTTGTGGTTTTTGATGGTCTTACATTTCCATGATTTTGGGTTTGTTTTACAAATTTAGAAGACTAAGATCCAACCCACTGTCATTTATGTACTATTTTTTTTGCAGTGTAGAAAATTGGGTTCATTTTAAAAAGCTCATTAAAGTATATAGAGTTCCAAAAATATCATTAACAATTCATATGTTTTTCACTACATACCTATTAGAATGGTTAAAATAAAATGACAAAAGTATTAACATTGCCAGGATTGGCAAAGATGCAGAGAAATTAATCTCATAAGTTACTGATAAGAATATAAAACAGTACAGAAGCACAATATAAAACAGTACAGTAGAAATTTGGCTGTTTCTTATAAAATTTAATATACACTTAAACTGTACAACCCAATAATCAAAAGTCCCGGACTTTTATTCTACAGAAATGAAAATTCATGTCCATGCAATAACTTTTAGATAATATTGACAGCAGATTTTTTTCTCTAAGTTCATTTATTTATTTACTTACTTATTTTTTAAATATGAATCCTTATTGGTACATTATATATACACATCACAATCACATTCAATGTTGAGAATTTGTACCAAATGTGATGTGACTTAATTCTTCTTTTTCCCATTCTCCTACTTGTCACAGGCTAAAATTGGACCAACCTGACTCAAATATCCCTTAATGGGTGAACAATAAGCATACAATGGTAATTCACATCACAAAATATTCCAGCAATAAAAGGTAATAAATATTCCTCACAAATGCAGCAACATGAATGAATCTTAAGGTGATAAAGTTGAATTAAAAAGAAAAGGCTATCTTCAAAATATTGCATATTGGATGATTACACTTATAGAAGATTCTGGAAATACTAGAACTATGTTAATGAAGAACAGACCATTTGTTGCCAGGAACTGATGAGCATGTAGGTAAAACCACAGGCACCATGAAAAAGCTTCTTAGTGTAAGAGAACAGATTTGTACACTGACTTTGGTGATGCTCACGTGAGCTTTTGCAAGTAATAAAATTTAATACAACACACAAAAAAATAGGAGAAGAAAATGTGTAAAAATATCCAAAATTCACATAGAAGTCCATAGTGCAGTTAGTTGTACTATTCTAATGTTAGTTTCATAGTTTTGATAATATATTCTAGGTATGTAAAATGTTATCATTAGGAAAAGTCAATTGATAGATTCAGGGACCTCACTATACTATCATAAATTCTTAGGAGCTATAGTTATTATAAAATATTTTTAAATGTATATTTCAAAATTTCATCTGTTTTTAAGAAGTCATATGATTTGGATCACTTATGCAAACTCAATTATGTAGAATAAATTATCTGATCAATCTGAAGTTCTAGCCCTGCTTGATAACACTTGATTACTTTATTCCATTGAAATGTCCTCCTGTGAAACTCAGAGGAGAGCTATGTTGATGCTTTTGATTATGTGCTTATATGGTTAGCCTGAGAAAGGCCAAACAAAGATAATTTTAACTATAAGCTTAGTTAGCAAAGCACACTTTCTAAGAACAATGGCATTTAGTACTAAAAACTAGGGTTAAACTATAGTTTTGTGGATAACATGTTTTAAATTATGAGGAATAGAATCTGAGAAAACATTTTAATCTTCATTTAAATTAATAATTTAAAATTATTTTAAATTGTAAATGTTTGCCTTGGTAGAAATTCATAAAAGGAAAAACAAAGTACAAGAAAAAATAATGTGCAGAATGGCATGATTGAGCACTTAAATGATTCAAATTTTCAGATATTTTTTGGGGGAGTGGTAAATCATACGATCAACAGAAATTCTATGGAAAAAAACTTTAAATTTCTTAGTGATGATTCAAAGATCTAAAGACAGAATATTGATAAAAAATAAAAATTGTGTCAAGAGATGGCATGAAACTGAACAGACTTCTTGAGGAGGCTTTTAGGAAGTCATCTCTGCGTTTATGGAGTTGACTCTGGTCAAGCAGAGACAGCAGTATTTGTTGATGGTGTATGGAACTAGGTGAGAGAAAGAGCTATTTCTCTTGGGAATTAAGGGATAGTCAAGACACTCTATAAAGGGAAACAAGTTCTCATGAACAAATCATGAACTCATGATACACTAAAAGTGGGACTTCTAGGGCATTCAGGTGAAAATTTGTAAATTGTGGGAAACAAGTTTGTAAAGGACAGTAGGAACACTGGACAGACCGGAGTGAACAGCCTAGTGGTGGATAAAACCATGAAAAGTGAAAATCATTTATAACTGTAGATCTAGTCCAGATGGGGATCATGAAAATAAATAATTTTAAGCAATTTATGTATTTTTCCACCCTGAAATCAATTATGTCCTAGTGGCCTCCATCATCAACTCACCCCATCATCAGATGCTGCTGTTTCTCTTTCAAAAATATTTTCTAACTCAGATTCTATTATTCATTTTAAATTATCAAAAACATCAACATAGCTCTCCTCTGAGTTTCACAGAAAGGCATTTCAGTGGAACAAAGTATTCAAGTGTTATCAAGCAGGGCTAGAACTTCAGATTGATCAGATAGTTTATTCTACATAATTGAATTTGCACATTTCCATCTGACCAGTGAACCCTCATGTATTAGAACATCCACAGTTGTTTATGATGTTGTATTAATTTTCTATGGTTAATATAAAAAATTACCCCAAATTTAGTTATTCTACACTAAAAAGAGAGTGTTGTCCAGGCAACATCATTTCTTAGACACTAGGAATGAACTGACAGGGCCAAGGATTTAGCTCAGTGGTTCCAGCTCCTGTTTTGGAAGCCCAAGGGCCCATGGGTCCCCATTAACCACATACAACATTGCTGGGTGTGGTGACTCATACGCACCAGCAATCCATACCACATTCCACAGTGCCAAGAGTGGTGGCTCATGCCTGAAATCCCAGCACACAAGAGGCAGAGGCAGGAGGACTGCTGTGAGTTTGAGGTTCGCCTGGGCTATGTAGTGAGCTCATGTACAGCCTGAACTTCAAAGAGAAACCCTGTCTCAAAAACAAAACAAAAGAATGAACTGCCGTTCTGCTCATTTGAGTTCTTGGTACCATTCAGTTCCCTCTGGCTGTATGCCAGCATCTTCATTTTCTTATTCTCTATAGGCCAGGGGATTGTTCTTAGCATATGGAAGCTGCTCATGTTCCTTGGATTGTAATTTTCTTCTTCTGTTTGCTAAGCCAGTTGGTATAGTAGTCAGATTTTTCTTTACTCAAGTGCATTACCCAGTACCACAATTTAAAGGTCAAGAGGTTTAATTTGACTCATAGTTGCAGGGGATTCAGTTCATGGAGAAACAACATGTTGGAAGGGTGTGTTAGAATATACTTAGTTCATGGGGGCTAGGAAGCCATGCAGGAGCACAGTATCAGAGAAGAATGGACAAAGAACCATATATAGTACCCAAGATCATACTTGCATGGCCTACTCGAATATACCCAGAAATGTGCTTTATCAATCTGATAGATGTTTCTTAAATTGATATATCAAGAATAACAATCATGGTTGAATGCTTCTCCTATTACATCTCTTTATGTGATTAGATTTGTATAACCTAGGAGGCTCACTTCATCTCAAAATTCTTAACTTGATCATATTCACAAAGGATGTATCTTGTTCACACTAGGTAAGACGCTCAGGTTGAGGAGATTAGGAAAAAGACATAATTAAGAGTCATTATTTTGCTGCACATGGATATGTTTGAGCTTTAAGAAAGTCAACAAGTAATTTTCTCTTCTTCCAAATCAGCAACCAACTAGAGAGAAAATGCAAAATTTAGACAGACTGAAGGGAATAGAAATTCCAGGCTTTTTACTGATAAAATAAATTGAACAATGTAACTATATAGTAAATCATCTTTCTAATATTTCACAACTAAATAAGCCAGCCTTCCTCACTTAGTTTCTGGCCAATAGAGACAGGCAGGACATGCTCTTGTAAATTTATCTATGGAGAAGTAATACAGTTGAGCTGTGCATGTGCTGTTCCTTCCTCAAATTCATCTTTCCGGGGGCTGCTCTTCCCATTCTGGAGAGAAGTGTGAGAAGAGTAGGATGAAAGAACAGTGGAAGTATCTCTCCGTGGAAACAGGAAGTATAAAAGTGTCCTTTAACACATTTGATTGGCTGTATTTGTGCTTTGAATGCCGCGTCTTTCAGACACTAGTTCCACCTGCTATTCTGGTCCCATTTTCTGCCACTGCCTTTCTTGTCTTCTGCCAGATCTTTTAATTGTTCCTGCACATAGCAATGCCCTGTATTAACCCCTGCTTTCTTATTTGTTAGTTCCTTTATTTAAATGAGCCTCCTAGTCACTGTGTGGGAATTTTCATTGTTTAAGAATTAAAAAAAAAAAAAAAAAAAAACAACTTCGTATGTCTCTTGCTCTGAGAAATGTTCTGTCTGTCCTCAGATCCCTTTGCTCCTGGCCATATCTTCTCATGCTGTGTTTTCAGTATCTCCCCTAGTATTTGGAAGTGCGGTGTAAAGGGATCTCATTCACTGTTTCTGAGTGAACTTTATGTTTTGAAAAAAAATCATGAATGAATTTTATGTTTTGGAAAACTTAAAAGTGGATAATCTGTTTAATAGCTTCACTTGAGGAGAGGAATTATTGTCTTAGGCTAATAATTTCAGCACCATCTCTAGATCTGATAGACAGAATGATTTCCATGAACTTTTCCTAAAAGAATATAAATTAAGTAATGTAATTTTAAGGTAAATTTAAATGAGTCTATAGAAAGAAGACTATATTATTGGACACTAACAAATAATGATACTTAGATTCTTTGGTCTATTAGATCTAATTATTTTTTTTTTTTTAAAGACAAAGTATTGCTTTTAGTTCAGGCTGGCCCTGAGCTTACTATGTAGCCCAGGCTAGCCTCAGACTCTTAGCAATCCTCCTGCCTCTGCCTCCAGAGTATTGAGATTACAGGCATGAGCCACCACAACTGGCATTGTGGTATGTGGTACTGACTGCTGGTGGGTGTGAGTGTCCATGCCAGGCACTGTGGTATGTGGTTATTGGGGATCGAATTTGGGACCTTGCATTTGCAAGGAAGATGCCGGAACCACTGAACTAAATCCCCAGCCCAGTTCTAATTATTTTTTAAAATTTATTTTATTGGTACATTTTATATACACATCATGATCACAATTGACATTGAGAATTTGCATCAGTATATGATTTGACTTAATTCTTATTTTTTTCTCTTTCCTCTACCCACTCTACAACCTCCCACCCCCTATGTATATATAAGCTTTGTTTCCTTTATCTACCATCAATTTTTTTCTTTCTCTCCTTTATTTATCACTACCCTCCTAGTTCTAATTCTTTAAGGGAAACTTTTGACATACAAATTCAGAGCCCTTCTTCAGCATCTCAGCCTTAGACTATTTCTGTGACCTGATTATCAAATACTCATTTATCTGTTTTAAAAAATTTTATGATGTGTAAAATTTCTTTCTTATGCTATATCAATGTTATGTTATACATATTGTTTCAATATTGATTTGTTTCCTTTCTGCCTGACTATCATCCCCATCACAGCAATTTAACTTTACTCAATAGGTCCAGTAGTGCCTGCCATACAATAGGAATTAAATGAATCCATGATCAGTGAATGAAAGCATTGATGAGAAGATAAGTAGCATTTTGGAATCAGAGAGGAGTTAGTTAAAATAGTAATTATCAATTTGCTAATTATTTGGCCTCAAAGAAATCACAACATCCACCTTGCATAGCCAGTAGAATTTTGGCAATCAAGCAAGTAAAACTTGACACTGAATATTCAAGAAATGTTGGTTGTAATTGTGTTGCTTGCTTTTATAATTACAGACTTCAAGTGAAAGTTGTGAATCAGAGTTAGTTTCCTTAGCACTATGTTTTTGTGCCTCTCTAACTCAGGAATGAAGTGAAATGCTAAGGGGTTTACCCTCTCGCTCTTAGTGGGCTCAAGTATCTTTAGTGGGGCAGCAAACTCACTACTGAATGAATGGCAAACATTCCAGAGCAAGAAACATTGCAGCGTTATTCAGAAAGCTCTCCAAGATCAGTTCTTCTCATTTCATCCCAGAATGCAAGCCAGAATAGTGGTTAGAAGACACCGGCAAGGCTTTGCAAAGCCAAAATCCCTTTGCAAGAATACACCATAAACATTTATCATAAAAAACCCAACTATTTCACTTTCACATTTTGTTTTCTACATCTACATCTACATCTACAGTTGATTTCACAACAACTTCAGTAATAGTTGCTTGCTTGCTTTTGTGTTGCTGTTTTGTTGTAGTACTAGGGATAGAACTCAGAGTCTTGAACATTTTAGGCAGACACTCAACCCCTGAATTAGACATCTAGTCATTTGATTGGTTTAAGCAGATGATAATATAGAGCTGAATATTGAATACAAATTTAAACCATAACATATAGAATTTTTATCCTAACTTTTCTTAATTATTTTGAAAATAATCATTTTGTTTCTATTATGAATTCAGGGCAATAGGTTATCCATTTTGACTGTGTAAAAAAATATAGTATGTACTGCAGGCACCTCATCTGGATTAATCTTGTCCCATTCCGTAAAATAAGGTTTCTGTTTATTTTTCCTTGTAGAAGGAGCTGTGATCAAAAGCAACTGACTTTCACATGGCTGTAGGAGTGAATACTTGATTGGTGAGTGATATAATGGAATAAATACAAATTATAGAGAAGTTTACTTTAGTTCTCAACTATGCAACTGTCCTAAATCTTAATTTCCTTATCTGTGAAATGGGATTATTGGTCTTACATGGGTTAATTGTCAACATTTAAATGAAAGATCTATATATGTGGTAATCTGGGAACATAGGTACTCCATTTCTTTTTAATATCATAGGACTGATAGATATCAGTAGTCTTTTAATATATTTTCATGTGAAAATGGTGCGACATGGAAGTGGCAGATCACCTCAAGGGCTAAGAAGATGACGTGGTATAAGGCTGAAAAGCTAGCAACTATGGCATGAGGTAAGCAGTGCATCACTGAGTCAAAGAGATACAGATGGAGGAAAAGAAAATGATGAAAAGTCAGTGCTATTCCAGGAAGGGTGGACAGGAAAGGAAACTCAGAGGAAAATACAATATTTTTTATATGGGAAGGATTAAACACAGTATCTCACCTAAGCTAGAGATGAAAATATTCATCTTAAATCAATTGACTGGTATGTAAATTGATGATCTGCAATTAAGATGTTAAAATATTGGAAAATTCTGAATTTATCGAGCAAGCTTCCCAGGGACTGATCATATAACCTGCTGTTAAGGCATGTTGACATTGCTCAGTCTTTATTTAAATAAGACAGGACATGACTATGTATTTGTTTTTCAAAAGGAAAGTGTGAAGGACAAATTATGGTCAGAATATCATGCTTAAGTTACTTGGTTAAGAAGTTAAGGCAGCATCCTGAGAGGATTAACCTATTACAAAAATGATTCCACCTATCAACTTCCTTAAATAGTTCAATGATAATTTTTCTATTGTAAGTATACTCCATTTTTATTCACAATGGCATTAAGCAAAAAACAATAATTGTCTTCTCTTGCAGTTTAACAAAAGATTTTACAATGACAAAGTAGTTTATTCAAAATAGCAGTTGAGAGGTCTGTTATAATTCTATTGCTTCTTTCAGAGCAGATGCCATGTCACATGCAAAATGCCAAGACCACAGAAAAATATTTTTAGCTGGGTAAAAATATGTGACATTTAAGAAAAAAGTAGTAGCCCTGATTCATTTGTTAATTAAGCACTTCAACATTGTCTGTACACAATTGTTCAAAGGTCATAGCATGTAAAAAGATACAATCTTTGTCCCCATGGGACTTGTACTTTTAAATGATTAAAATAAACACTTCTTTAAAATTTATAATATGTAGAATGAAAAGAGTTTAAGCAAATGATAAATCAAATGGATTCATGGTTTCCTCAAGGTGATGTTCTAATTTATTTTGGATTTTTTTGGTACCTGGAATCCAACTCAGAAACCTCGCTTGTGAAGCAGGTGCCAGAACCACTGAGCTAAATCCCTGTCCCCGGGATTAGTTTTAATATGGCCTCAGATAGTTGTTCAGACTAGGCATATGGGAGAATATGATTTAAAATAGCAAAATGGGTTTGCATCAGTAGAGGCTGGGAAGAGTAAAATATTTGGGATGGAGGAGAAACTTAGTTAAACTTCAGAAGACATTAGACTGGAGTTTGGAGGTGATGAGTCACAACTATGTTAACTAACAAGCTTTCTTAGAGGTATGTAAATTTTTTTTAAAAACAGTAAGGTATGATAAAAATAAGTGACATGCGAAGAGCCTAGACTCTGAATATGGACAATCAAGGCAAATATTTTAAAATTCAGAAAATCTTAGAAATCTGTTTACTTACAAACATCAGAACTATTGATAGTAAGATTCATGTATGAATCTAGGCCTGTACCTCAGTAATTTTTAAACTATATTATTATTATTATTATTATTATTATTATTATTATTTTTCTGAGACAGGGTCTCACTTTGTAGTTCAGGCTGGTCCTGAACTGAGCCTCGAACTCATCAATCCTCCTGTCTCTGCTCCCAAGTGCTGGTATTACAGGCATAAACCACCATGCCTAGCATCGTAGAATGTGGCACTGACTGCTGGTGGGCATGAGTGACCACCCCTGGTACTGTTGTATGTGGTTGCTGGGAATCAAACCTGAACCTGGGACCTTGCACTTGCCAAGCAGGTTCCAGAGCTAAGCTAAATCCCCAGTCCAATTATATTATTATTTATATGTTGCAAATTTTTTCTATCTCTTAAAATGGAGATTTAATTTAACCTTACAACAGATTTTTCCACATGTCTATACAGAAGTGTACCTTAGAAATGGACATTTCAGAATATGCATACATACAATTAACCACATGAATTCTGAGGGGAGAAGTGTATATAAGGAATTAAATAAGACCTATATACTATAGAACAGCTATTTGTTCAAGTTAGTGCTGAAAATTGGATTTTTCATTAGGAATTGTAAGTTTGAGCAAAATTTATTTCTGTCCAGCATATATTTCTTTTTCTAAGAGTTGGTTTAGACGGCTTTTACATGAATTTTTGTTCCTTGCACTTAGGAAGCACACGTTTGCACCTTTACCTAACCAGCTGCCAGTGGGTGACAGAAAAGAAGGCCCTGAAATCTGAAAAAAAAAGGGGTTCCCTTTGTCTTATGCAGTGAAGGTCCATTGAACTTTATGCAACTCATCTGTAACAGCGCTAAGGAAAACTCACATGTAAAGATACACAACACAAACAGCCCGCATTAGTGAACCAATAAATTCTCTGAATCGAAATGATTATGTTCTGATTCCCTTCTAGAATAATACAGACTCTGGTCAGAGAAGAATTTGTCACTTTGGTAGGCAGAATAATGTCTTTCAGAAATGTCTCTGCATCAATCCTCAAATGCTGCGATTAGGCTAAAGTTGTTAATTAGCTTACTTTAAAATGATGATGGATGGTCAAGTAGATGTAATAAAGCCATGAAGGTCCTTTAACACAGGAGAAAGAGGCAGGAGATCTGGAGAAGGAGATGTGACAGGGGGACACCATTACAATGATGTGGTGGAAATGAGCTTCCACCAGTTATTGTCTCAAGATGTAGATAGGATCTGAAGGCCAAGAAACTCATACATAGTGTCCAAACCTGGACATAAATTCCCTGTTGGAAACTTTCAGAAGGAAAGTGATCCTGCCAACACCTTCATTTTACCCACAGGGACTCGTTCAGGAAGTCTGACCTCCAGAATTCTAACATGATACATTTGTATTGCATCAAGCCACCATTTTGGCACATTTTATAGAACCAGTAAGAAATGAATACTATTTCAACTGCAATGTATAGAACAAAGGTCAATTATCCTGGAGGTGAGTCAACTAAAGAACAATAAGACTTTACGGGGCATACCTGAGCCTGCAAATTTCCTCTTCTTCCTGATAATCAGAGCTTTTGTCTTGACTTTCAGAGCATGGAGCTAAGCTTAACACACTGTGCAGTGGAGATTGTGCCTCAGACAGGCCAGTATTAAGCAAACAAGTAGCCTGGAATGAGACTCTATGGTGTTGTCAAAAGCTCATGAAGTGTTCTTTCTTTATCATGGAAACTTCAACAGCATTTCATTCATTACAGCCTATTAGTCAGTTTTTGCTTTGCAGTGAGAAATTAAGCAGGCTCAGGAAAGGGAGGAGGTCTTTGTAGTTCCCTCAGTCAGGGGAAGAGTGGTCAGGGCAATGGCAGTCATCAACTGACAAAACACCCAGGAAATCACCGATGCCACCTGAAAAATATGTCATCATAGAAGCCATATAGAAGACAGTGAGAGTGGCAGAAGGGCATCTGTAGGTCCTGGAGAGATGTTTGTTGTGGAATGAACTACATGCTAACAGTTTCTACCTTCAATATTGTGTAACAAAGGATCACTCTCAAGTCTATGCTAGAAAACTTTTGTGATTCACCATTAAAAATTGAAGATAACTATTGCTGGTCAGCTCTGACTCCATGAAGCATAATTACATCATCTACCTTGACAAGCATCACCATATCCTTCCCGGGAAACTCATCATTCTCTAAAACTCTGTTATCATTGACAAAATTATCCATAACCCAAAGAAAAAAAAATCAACATTATGTGAAAGACAAAACAGACTGGGCACTCAGACCAGTACTAACAGAGACTAGTGTTCCAGACACAAACATAGACCAAGAGATGTAGAACAAGAGATGGTCCAAAGTCAAGGAGACAGAATGGTGATGACAACTCTACCCTTAAACTCTAAAGATCTCAGGTACAAAGAAAAGTGTCAAATATTATAGGCACATAGACTGAACTCATAGCAGATGTCACTGTATTTGAGCCAGATCCCTCCCATTAACAAAGTAAAACATTACAATGCCTGAGCCTCTTCTGTAGAAGTTAATCTTCATTAATCTTCAGCATAGAAATACATCTCTATCCTACTCATGAATATGAGTTCTATACTTCTTTTACATTATTTTAGTTACATATTAGAATCAGCAAATGAGATCACAGTAGTCTGAAATATGAAACATGTGCTCGTTAAAAATTGCTTAAAAGAAGAGGACAGGAATGAGGGAGGAAGAAACCAAAATTAGACCAGTGACACACTAGTGGGTGGGTGTGTAATTAAAAATGTGTCCTTTATAGAGGCCTGCTAAACCTGCTAAAATATTTATACTTTAGAATTTCTCTCTCTGCAAACTATTTTAGAATCTTCAAATACAGAAGGGAGGATATCAAATTTTTTTAAAAAAAGAAGGAAGTACATAGATGAAAAAGTTTGAAAAGACAAAATATTTAAATATAGCATTGAAACTTAGTTAAGTCACTTTTAGAAATAACTGGAGACTGGGCCGAGGATTTAGCTCAGTGGTTCCGGCACCTGCATTGCAGGTGCAAGGGCCCATGTTCGATCCCTGGTAACCACATACAACAATGTCGAGCATGGAGACTCATGCCCACCAGCAATCAGAAACACATACCAGGGTGCCAGGTGTGGCGGCTCAAGCCTATAATCCCAGCACTTGGGAGGCAGAGGCAAGAGGATTGCTGTGAGTTCGAGGCTGAGATCAGGGCCAGCCTGAACTACAAAAGCGAGACCTTGTCTCAAAACAAACAATCAAACAAACAAACAAACAAAAAACTGGAGACAATGGGAATATTTAAACTTAATGTCCGCATAAAACCACACACCTATTATCAGTATAAGAGGCCATGCTAGTGAGTTTAGACCCACAGTGCTTTTCAGTCAAATTCAAGCCCAAACTGGATGCCTAAGGGATTGAGCACCAGGGAGAGACAACAGTCATTCTCTAGGAAAACACATTTATTTTCTAGAGAACTTGTGCCTATAGGAATGAGATTGAATCTAGGAGTCATTCAATGAGTCCTTCTTAATCACCATGTTAGAGATGCCTCACATCAATAAATGAATAAACTAAAGCAACTTATCTCACTGTGGCACTATTGTGCCTTAAATATGTGGAAATCATAAGAATTTTTTTGTGTTGTTAGCATATCATTATAATTAGTAGGATAGCATTTAGAAAATCAATTACTTGAGGAAGGAGGAAAAGCATGAACCAAAACCACAAACTTGAATTAGTCAACAAAGATTTGTATTCTACATCCAGGTACAAGATGTGTGTCATCATGGCTGGAGATGTAGCTATTTTAAGTAGTAGAATTCAGGCATGGCATTTCTTACAGAGCAAGAATCTGTGCGTGGAAATTTTCATGAGCATTGTGGTTATTAATAGGGGCTGATTTGTGTTTTCTTCACATATAAATATGTTGAGGTTCTAAGCCCTATTACCCCAGAATGGGACTGCATTTAGCAATAGGGTCACAAAGTAGTTAAGACTGAGGTCATTGGGATAGGCCCTAATCTAGTAAAACTGGTATAAGAAAAAGGGATTAAGGTTTGATGATAATAAAAAAAGAAAGGAAACAAAGCTTATGTATATAGTGGGTGGGGATGGTAGGATGGGTAAGGGAAGAGGAAAATATGAGAATTAATTTGTGTCATGTATTGGTACAAATTCTCATTGTTGAGAGCAGTCATGTGTGTGTGTGTATAAAACCAATAAAGATTTGAATAATTTTTAAAAAGTGAAAGAGGAAAAAGCAGAAGGTTCAATGTGATGGCATAAAGGCACAAAATAACATAAAAATTAATGTAATAATGGTAATAAGTTTAAAAGGAAATAAAACAATTTGCTTAACCAGAAGAAGAAAAGATAGATTAACAAAAAAGTCCAAAAAAGAAAAAAAAACAATAAAGAAAATGCAAATAAGTGAAAAAAAAAAGAAAGAAAAAGAGATTAATTAGGACACAGATAAGTACAGAGGAAAGATATGGGAGAAAAATGAGCATCTATAAGCCAAGAAGAGAGGACCCAAAGAAATCAACTATGCTGACACTTTGGTCTTGGACTAAGAACCTACAGAAGAGCAAGAAAATGCATGATTTGTTGTTTTAGTCGCCTGGGGTGCTTTACTATGGAAGCCTTAGCGAACTGGATTATCCAGTCTTAAGTTTTCATAGTTTGTGGCTACATTACCCTCTCTAACAGATAGTTCAGACAGCAGGCATCTTCCATCACTGTTCGCAGAGTGTTATAAATCTGGGAAACTGCAATCTACCTGGCTATTAAGACCTAAAGTTATGTGATTTTAAAGAAATCAGCCTAAACACTAAATACTAGTCTTCCTTCAATCTTCTAAGCTATATAGATAGAAAATTTGAAAAAAAGAAGTCCCAGATCTAATTTTAACCCTGTTTTCTGGATCATAGGTAAGAGATAAAATTCAGTTTTAGGAAATGATTTTTTTCTTAATCACTGACATGTTATATATGTTGATGTGTTTCTTTTTTGTGTTTGTTTCAGAGAAGAAAGAGAGAACAAGGCTATTGGCAACACCATTTTTAAGTGATAAAGAATAATACTGCTAGAGTTAGATATGCCTACTGGAGTTAATTAGGTACAGTTAAGAAGAGTTAATACATTTACTGAATCATTATTGAGCACTTACTTTATATGCTAAAATTCTTGCCTAGGTGCTGACCAAAGTATGACTGTCTCAGATAACATAGACTTCAGTACAGAGAACTCACACTTCATTATCACCAGATGCAGCAGATGCTCCAAGGCGAGCATGCTTCACTTGATTAAGGCATCCAGGACAGGGATTAGTAAAGGGCCAAACAATAAATGTTTTAGACTTTGGTTTCTGAATACGATCATAACTATTCAACTTCGAATAACATGATTATTATATTGTGCCTTTATATTGTGCAGACAGCCATAGACAATATGCAAACAAATCACACATTGCAATAAAACTTCATTTATGGTACTGAGCTTTACATTTGATATACAGTCCATGAATCATGAAATGTTTTGTTTTTTTTTAATTTTTCCAATCATTTAAAGTCTAAAAATCCTTCTTTGCTCAGGGTCACAGGGTATTAGAGAAACACTTTCTCAGAAAAGAGATTCTACACTGAGAGAGTATGGACTGGGCAGAAGTTAAATTAATCCAAAGCAGATTGACACTGAGGCATATGAGCACACACTACTTGTTGATGTCCATTGAGAAGGAACAGGAAAATGTACGTGGAGATACTTCACTCTTTGTTGAGCCTACGTAACCTTAGTGAAAACAATTCAAGGGTACACTACAGGAGAGATTTTTCTATTTTTAGCTCACACAGTGTGGTACCCACTTACTCTGCCCACCAGAAAAACTGGACTTCTTGCCTGCACAGTTTATAATTTCATCTCACTGTCTTCAACCAAAGTAATGAGAAAACTCGAAATGATCCCTTTATGCTTTGGCTCTCTCAGCAAAATAGTCATATCAGTGCAGAAAAACTGAGGCCACAGTAGTGTGTTTACTTACTAATGACCCAACAATAAGCTTCTATTGTCCATTTGCTCCAATGGTATAATTTTTTGTGACACTGGAAAAGTCACTTCTCTTCCTTTCCATCTCTGTTTGTACCTTAAATGAAAAGCAATATGTGTTGTTAAATCTACCATAGGCACTTTAGTACCACTCAAAATATTTGGGCCTGCACACCATAAGGAAACCTGAAGTTTTAGAGCAATTAGGTGAATATGTATATAGGTATATATATGTATATATGTATATATATATGTATATATGTATATATAAATGTATACATATATATGTAAACATTAATATTACTCAAAGAATTCCAAACTTTGATTCAAAAAATTACTGGGTGTGCCATTGCGCATCTGTAAATATGATACAGGTCTCACTATTTTGCTACTGTGAAACATATATTTTGATTATTTTACTGAAAAAACAATTTTTAAAAGTAGATCCATAAAATTAGTATAATACCAATAAAATTAGTATAATATTATTTTATATGTTAAAATGTGATAATAATCTAACAAAAATAGAAAACATGTTTAGTGTTGGTTTGATACTTGAGTGGACCAGCTACCCAGGAGGCTGAGACAGGACAATTCCAAATTTGAAGCCAGCCTGGGTAACTTAATGAGATTCTATCTGAAAGGAAAAAATAGCTGGAAATGTACCTCAGCAGTGCAGCATTTACCTGCCAGGTGTAAGGCCCAGGATTCATTCCTCAGGCTTGCCAAAAACAAAACCAGATCCAAAAAGTTAACGACATCGCATGGAGATGAAACAAAAAGTTTTGCTGACAACCAAGTCAACACTGTGTGTCAGCAATACTTATATAACCACAGTCACTAAGGTATTAAGTGCTACCAAGGGTTTGAGACCTCAGAGGTTAGTAAATAAATAAATAAAGCAGCCTTTCTGCTCATTAGGAAACCATCCAAACCTGGAAAAGAAAATCAAGTTCCTAATTTATGAGTCAGCCACTTAAAAAACAGGCAAAGCTAACCGAGTTGTTCATGCAGCCTTTCTCCATTTTGATCTTTTTGGAGACAAATTCCTGCAGGACTACTTGGAATCCCTACCCATAAGTATTTTTTTTTGTTTGTTTTTTTACTGTCATACCAAAAAAAAAAAAAAAAAGTTTCACTGGACCTTCACATATGAGAGTGAAGAAAAAATTATTTTAGTAAAGTTTTGATCCTAGTTAATTTGAATGATTTGTATGACATATCACTGAACTGAAAAAATGTAAAGTGAAAAAAGTCCCAGCAGAAAGTAGGTTCATATTAGGGGAGCGTTTAATAACACTGAGAGAACAAGGCTCCATGAGCAGATTCTCCATGTGAGCCATCTACTTAGTACTCATTGTTGCCAACACTCTTGACCAGCAGATAAAGATTTACCAGATACTGTTGACCAAGCAATTAAATTCTATGATGCAGTTTTCAGACTGCGCATTACACTATTAACCAATGACAACTGAGAAGATGTAAAATTTTTCCTTTTCATTCTCAAAAGCCAGGGCTTGTCTTCTGCTTTTAACATCCTCGATTGAAAAAAACTTTTATCCTAATTTCATTCTCTTTCGCTCCTGGTTCCCTCCGCTCACCTCCTCTCCCACTCTGATTCTGACCTACTGTAGTCTCCTGCCATTGTTCTGACATTTGCCCGGCAGAATATAAAACAATAAACATGTTCAATTTAAGTGGTTTCCTGTAATGTTATTTTTATCAAACCGGCAATTTCCAAAGGAATTTAAAAAGGAGCATACAATTGCTTCAACACCGGCAGGTCCAACAGTGATTGCCAAAACAGTCAGTGCTTTTAGCAAGCCCTAATATCTGAGCATATAAAAATACATTTTTTCCTTGGATTTATTTTTTATACCTGATATCAAGCCGACTTCAGAGACCTTGTAAATGGCTGGAGACCATTATATTTTTTTTTTTACCTCAAACTCAAAGAGTTGGGTTATTTTGTTACACATAGTATATGGAGATATATTATTTTTCTCCAGGAGTCACATGAGGTTATTAAATCTTTAGTCAAGATGTTTAAATTGCAAGTAATGGATTGATGGATTCACATAAGGACCAGATGCAAAAATCACTGAAAGAAATGGGTCACATATTTTCCTGTATAGTTATTTCTGGTTCCCTTAACTGACATTTGACATTTCCAAGATGGTGGTAACTTTGCAAATTTTATGATTTGTTTGTGGTTTGGCCTGAATTCAAATTATAGAGTCTGAATTTTATCAAATTAGACATCTATTCCCTCATGCAAGAACAGCACATGCCAATGCCAATGGTAGCAAGACACTATATAGTACCAGCTTGAGACCAAGCACTGCGAATGTGCCTAGTTCAGACTACTTTACTTCATGTCCCCAGTAGCCAGTTTTTAAATGATAATGGATTAATGTAGCCTGTACATATCATTCAGTCTTTTGGAGTGCTGTATTATTCTGATCCAGCAATGTGGACTCCCTGTGAGCCATTTGCTATGCATAGAAACCAAATCTTTGCCTTCACTCCTCTGCCAAAATTAAAGCATGGGGCTAAGGACATAGCTCAGTGGCACCACACCTGCCTTGCAAATGCAAGGTCTTGTGTTTGATCCCCAGTGCCAAGACATAAATAAATAAAATAAAAATAAACTGTGTCATGTATGGGTGCTGCTTCTTCTTCTTCTTCTTCTTCTTCTTCTTCTTCTTCTTCTTCTTCTTCTTCTTTTTCAGACAAGGTCTTGCTTTCTAGTTCAAGCTAGCCCTAAACTCACTGTATAACCCAGGCTACTCTTAGACTCTCAGCAATCCTATTGACTCTCACTCCTGAGTGCATGAGCCATCACAATGGCACTGTGGTATGTAGTACTAAGCGGAGGGATTATAGGCATGGTCCACCATGCCAGGCATTTTTGGTGTGTGGTACGGGGATCAAACTCTGGACCTTGTGCTTGCCAAGCAAACCCCCGGAACCACTGAACTAAACCCCCAGCGTAGATAGATCTTCTCATATTCTGCTGCCTTTATGACACTGATTCTTCAATTTCATGTTAAATTTTGGCACTGAGTTAAAAGTTGTTCCAGTGTAGTATTTCCTTTCAGGCAAGAGAAATGACCTTATGGATGCTGACACAAATATTTGAATAGATAAGTCCTTACACTTTTGTCTTTGATAGAAACCCTTCTCATTGTGTTTTCTTTCCATGTACTCTATTGTGTTCTGAAATGCAGCAAGCTCAGGAGACTTCCAAAGCAAACTTTACATCTACAGCAGTGTGACTGCATGGCTTCTGGCAGACAGCTTGGCAGCAAGCAGTGTCCTAAATAATGACATTGTAAAAAGATGTAAACCTCTCCTCCCTGGAAGGCTGCCATCTCCCAAACTTCTGAAACCCGGTGACTACCAGAACAACCAAGGTGATGCTGTTTCCTGCACCTGAGCCTTACAGTATCAACCTCCCATTTTCTTCTCCTGTAGAGTGTCATTCTGGGGACAAAGGTATGAGCAAACTGTGAAGGCTAGGGAAGAAGGCACAGACTGAGATTCTACTGTCTGGAATCTGTCTGCTTGCCACCAATTGTATGACTGTAAGTCACTTTTCCTCCAGACACTTCTATTTTTTAAAATTGATTTTATTGATACATTTTATGTATACATTATGATCAAAATCAATGTTGAAAGTTTGTACCAGTACATATCTCGATTCTTATTTTTTTTCCCATTCTCCTGCCCTCCCTACAACTCCACACTCTCGTATACGTAAGCTTTATTTCCTTTTTTATCATCAAGGTTTTCTTTCCCTTCTTAGCTTATCCCTACCTCCTTTTCTCTTTCCTTTGAACATTTTCTGTTTTTAAAATACCTATCAAATATGTTGGAGCTCATTATTTCTCTTATACCAGAGAAATTGCATGTTAATTATTTCACTTATGAATATGTCCCCATGATATATCCATTTGTATGAATATGTCTTCACGATACATCCATTTGAGTATAAATGACTCAAATTTATCATTCTATATGGCAAAGTAATATTCCATTATATATATGTGAAGAGAAACTTAAGTATGGTTGGGTCAAGTATACCGCATGTATGTCTCCTACCAACTAGGAGACATGCAAAGAAGTTCAAGCATGCACACTCCGATGCGTAGAAACTGTCCTATAGCTGCATGGGAGCCTTCCATTCTCCTCTAGTCCTGACTCCTTCGCTCCGCCAAGAGCTAACCATAAAAGTAAAAAACTTGTGCCCCACCAATCAGCTACAACTCCACTGCCCTATGCGTTCATAGCCACACGCACTCCCTGTGCTCTATATAAGCCTGTATAATCCTCATTAAAGACAGAAGTGTTCCCCCAAAACCCCCTAGAGTCTGCGTGGTGACTCCAAGCACTCACCCTCCTGGTCCCGGCCTCCGAACCTGATCCTCAGCCTCATACCACCCCGATGGGACACACACACACACACACACACACACACACACACACACACACATACACACACACGTACACTATTTATTCAAATATTTGTGTTCGTATCCATGAGGTCATTTCGCTTGCTTGAAAGGAAATACTACACTGGAACACCTTCTAACACAGTGCCAAAACTTAACATGAAATTGAAGAACAAATGCCATAAATGCAGTAGAATATAAGAAGATCTACCTCGGCGAGGCTTAGTTCAGTGGTTCTGGCGTCTGCCTGGTATAACTTCTTTCTCCAGTCTGCTGTTGATGGGCATTAGGGCTGTTTCCAAGATTTAGCTATTACAAAGTTTTATACAAAGTATTATAAGCTGCTACAAATAAGGGTGCACATATGTCTTTGTGACATGATTCTTTTAATTCTTTCAGGTATATATCTATCAGAGGAATAGCAGAGCCAAATGGGACCTTAAATCTTAATTTTTTTTTTTTGAGACAGGGTCTCACTTTGTAGTTCAGGCTGGTCCTGAATTCACTATGTAGCCCAGACCAGCTTCAACCTCAGCAATCCTCCTGCCTCTTCCTCCTGAGTGGTGGTATTATAGGCATGAGCCACCGCACCCAGCAAGGAAGCCTGATTTTTTAAATTGTTTATATACCCTAGAAAAATAGCCCTTTGTCTGAGAATGAGACTTCTATTTATTTAACTATTACAGAAAATTACTACAGTCCATGAGTCAATAATAAGAACAGTGATTGGATTATCATTCCAAGATGGAAAAGATACTGAGTTAATCCCATGAGATTATTAGAATGAGGAGTGTTTGGAAGTGAATCTTTTTTATGCAAATAATAACCCCTTTCCCCTTAGCAATCAATTTTATAACAGTCTTTTACTGTGTGCATGTGAACCAAAACATTATATTGAAATTTGGAATTTCAACTATGGTACACACCAGATCTCCGACAATTGTGTGATCTCCAAACTCATGAATGTCTCTGCTTCTCAGTCTTTCTTATCTCAGAAACAAAGAGCAGAAGATTGACATTGCACAGGTTTGAGTCAAACCTGAAAGCAGCAACCTTTAGACAAAATTAGACAGAAAGAAAAGAGGTTATCATATACTGAATTTTTCCTTAAGGTATATTTGCTTCTTTCTTGATTCATTATCAAGTATTTAGTTAATTAATTATCAAGCAATTTAATACAGTAGTGCGTTGTTTTTTAGAGGACTTTAGTTCATGAGAATGGGTGCTAATTTCTTGGTGTATTACAAAGTCACTAATCTTTTAAGGACAATTTAAACTGTTTATCACTAACTAGCCAACTTCAGTCATCACTATTTGATCTGCCTTGTTGGTTTTCAGAATCTCTGCTGTGGTAGAGTTCATCCCTTTGTGGAAGTAGAAATGTAAATTCCCAAAGCAACTTTGTTACCATGGACCATTTCATCTGCTGTATTCTGCACTGCCCCAAATCCACTCCCACATATATTTGAAGATGAGCAAGAGGAAATGGACAGGTTTTCTCCACCCAATACAGATAGCTGGTAAGTCAGACTAATAGCCACACTTACAAGTTTAAATAATAAGATCATCTTTTTTTTTTTTTTTTTTTTTTTTTTTTTTTTTTTTTTTTTTTTTTTTTTTTTTTTTGAGACAGGGTCTCGCTTTGTAGTTCAGGCTGGCCCTGAGCTCAGCCTCCAACTCACATCCCAGCAATCCTCCTGCCTCTGCCTCCAGAGTGCTGGAATTACAGGCATGAGCCACCATGCCCAGCACTGTGGTATGTGATACTGACTGCTGCTGGGCATCAGTCTCCACACCCAGTATTGTATGTGGTTAACCGGGGATTGAACCCGGGCCCTTGCACTTTCAAGACAGGTGCTGGAACCACTGAGCCAAATCCCCAGCCCTATGACCATCTTAAAGGAGTTGAAAGTTCAAGGTCTATAATTTTACTGAACCTCAAATAGTATGCTGTACCATTTATATTCTTGGTTAGCATTTTATGCACCTTCAGTGAATTCCAAAACTTTAATAAGAAAAACAGAAAAGATTTAGAATAAAGTATTTGTAACTAAAAATATTTGAGGAAAATACTTATTAAATACTGAAAGTATTTTAATATACATGCACACACATATAATTTCTGTATTTATATGTCTTGTTTTCAGAAGAACAAATGGCTCAGTCCTTCTAATTGAGAAGTCAAATTAGCAAACTTGGGAAATCAAGATTATAACTGTGACTTTCTCACAAAATGCCTTACTTGGAGAAAATATTTTTTCAAGAAGCTTCTCTAAAATTGAATATACATAAGCAATAATTAAAGTATATAATATGTAAGTGCTTAGACATATAAGGA
This sequence comes from Petromus typicus, assembly GCA_004026965.1. Lineage (NCBI taxonomy): Eukaryota > Metazoa > Chordata > Mammalia > Rodentia > Petromuridae > Petromus > Petromus typicus. Next base: position 28,398 of record PVIR01016841.1, read on the forward strand.
AAAGCAGAAGTGGTATAAAGATGTAATTCATCCCAGTATGATTGAAAATAAACAGTGTGTGTAGACATGATTATTAATACAGTCCTGTTGAAAGACAAGTCAGAATGTTTAAGTATCATATATAAATCCTATTATTTACACAATCTAGACAAACTTTGAGTACATTCTATTTGCTAAGTGCAATGCAAAATACTGTAGCTACCTTGAAGGATAAAGTTCAGATTTCTGCTCAAAGGAAGCTCACAGTAACATAAAGTTGATAGGAACAGTGGAATACAGTGCTAAACTAAAGATTGTGGAGACTAAGTTACTGACTTTATGGGAAATAGAGGACCCCAAGCGTAGTGTTTGAGAGTATGAATTCTGGGGCCAGATGATTGGGTGTCAATCCCAGCTTGGTCAGTTAAGTGTGCTCCCAATGGCTTTTTGCCTCATTGACAAAAATGAGGATGAGGCTTATAGGACATATCTCCTGGGATAGTTCTGATATGAAGATGAACTATTATTTATACCATCTTTAGAACACTGCCTTATGCATAATAAGGAGGACGCAAGTGCTTGTTAAATAAACCCTGTGGCTTGGGAAAATGATTTGAGGAGAAACCATTTTGAGGTACATGATTAATTTTTAATGGTGAAGAAAGTAACCTGTTATCCATTCTAGGTACTTATTCCATTAATGCTGGAAACCTACACATAAAATAAGAATTCTTCCATGTAGGCTGGATATCCCACATGAACATTGTATTTTAGTGACGGAAATCAGATACGCTATAGGTTTTGTAACTGTACAACAGTCTCCCTCTATGACTTGATTTTAGCACCCTAAGGGGAAGAAAACATTAAGTAATTGTTATGTTCATCTATGTAGAAAATGAATCATCTGTACTCTTCAGGGCATCGGCTGCTAAGGAACTGCTGCTGAACCAGGTCAGTAACTCTAAGATGAGCGCTGTAGCTATACAAAAAGACAGTATCTCACCCATCTAAGACCAGATAATTATTCCACCCCAAGCAGAACATTGTGTACACCAAGCAATAAAACTGAGTGAGAAATTCTTAGTACTAAGCAGAAGTCCTTCTCCAAATTCACTTCTTCCTCTGGTCACCACTGTATCTCACTGTTCCTTTGGAGTGATTTAGAAATCTTGGATAATTTCTCTGCCGAAAAGCAGCTCATAATTTTTCAGAATCACAGAATTATACATTACTCTCTACTTCTCTTTACAGTTCTAATGCTTTCACTACAATGTTAGAAAAAAAAGAAAGCCAGCTTAATGTTATCTTCAGTTATATAATTTAAAAATTCAATGTTTTATGCTTGAAACAAAGTGATTCCAACATTTCCTATAAATAAAGTTCAAACATGATTGGATGTCATGAATGGACCTCTGAGAGATAATAACACACTTCCCCAGAGCTCTGCATCTCATTTTCCCTTGTAAATATTTAAACCGTCCACACATCCTTACACCCTACTCCAATCAAATCTACAGTGTGTCCTTCCTCGGTCTATTCTAGTTTATGGTTCCTTTAACCAACAGAGTACAATGGAAGTGTCACTGTGTCAAGTTCCATGTTTGAGTCTTGTGAGATTTACCGATTTCATTTACTGTCTCTTGTAACTCAGTCTGAGAGAATTCACCAGGTAAAATGTCTGGCTATGCCAGGGTACCATAACAGAAGAGAGCCCAACCTAGTCAGGTGAAGCCCTGGGGCAAGAGAGATGCTCTACTGGACTCCTACTGCTCCGGACAGTCTAGATCCAACTTGACAGGTGAGGAGTCTTCAGAACAGGCCAGATCCAGCTACCATCTTACCACCGGTGCCCAAGAGCCTTCAGCTGAGACCAGCAATCCCCCAAATTGTGAGCCATAATGATGAATGATTGTTTTGAAATAAACTTGGTATAATTTTGGTACTCATTTTGGAGCAGTCACATATCGATAGATAACCAGGACATCCTTCTGTGCTCCATCTCTTCTGAATTAGTTGCAGTTACTCAAGCAACTCAAGTTCTTTCTAAACAGTTTTTTCCTACACTCTTCCCTTGGCCTGGAGAGTTTATGTTCAAATCTCAAATTCATTACAACCATTGCACTCTTAGATCTTTCTTTTATGGATTCCTTCCTAGTACAGGTGTTCATTTACAAGACAAAACAGTCCTTTTTCTAAATATGCAGCACATTCAGTTCTCTTGTTTGCCCTATTTTAGATATTAGGGAACAGATGAAAAAAGTTTAAGAAAGATTATTACACTTAATAGAGACCAAACACCTGGTACTTGGAAGAACCGCGGTTCAAATCCCAGGATCAGGCTCCAAAGTGTGTGCTCTAATCTCCACAGCTGGCCTCTTCCTAGCACATTTCTGTCTACTCCTGACAGAGCTTCTTATGGCTGCCTTTTCTCCTCTGTAAAGTCTTTGCTCAAAGTTATTCAGGAAAACCCCACTGAACATCAGCTCTAATTGCAGTGCCTCTTTACCCCGTGCCGTAAGCAAGTCACAGTCCTTCTACCCTGTTGTATTTTTGGCACAGTACTTATCATTAGTGAAAACAATCTTTTTTATTTCTAACAGAGATTCTGTTGTTATTCTCCATGATATACCCAGAGTCTGAAATACTGTTTGATGTACTTATACGTGACTTAATAAATATCTTAATAAATGCACTTTCTGTGTGTCCTCACTGCACACACAGACGGAAGCCAGTTATACTGTTTTTTTTTTAACCAACAATCTGTTTCACGATAATTCAGTAATGTTACAGTAATGATGTGATGTGTTTATTCCATATAATTAAACTTAGCAGTTTTGTTTTTCTTTATTTATTTATGCCTGGGGGTCTTTGAGTGCCTAGATATCCTGTAAATAAAGAAGTTATTCTGATATCCAGTGCTTCCTGATGGGTTCTGAGAAAAAAATATGATACGATCTTGAGGGTTTAAATTATATTAGAATGGAGATATCTGAGATCAGAATTAAATGGAGACTGAATATGCAGAAGTCTTTTCAAGGTGGTTAAGACAAAGACTATAGAAAGCTTAAAAATTGAAGATTTTTTCTAGAACAGTCATATTTTCCCTTTCTTTCCCAACCCCCAACTCTACTCCACTTGACTTCACTCCTTCCCATTCCTTCTCTACCTCACCTCTTTTCTTTGCTACTACACATCATGAAATATTACGATAATTTATCATATGCCTTTGTATTCATATCTTACATCTTGATTTCATGACATCTCCTGGGTCTGTCCTGACTCTGCTGTTGTAAGACCGTTTGCCTCCATTCACTAGACTTGGCAGGACCCAAATATCCATCTTAGTCTCTCCCCACCCCTGTCCTGTCACCAAAGCATCGTTTCCACAACAGAAAGTTCCACAACAGCACACTTTAGATCTAACGATTCAAATTCCATATCTTGTCTGCTCGGTCTGTAATTGCTTCATGAATAAATGATATTTCTTAGAAATAAATCATGTCTCATAAAGGAAAAAATAACAAAATGACAAAAAAATCATATTTTTAAATGATTCAACACTGCAAATTGTTTATAAGTCAGATATGTACAACTGCTAGAATCTGTATATGAAACACTCTATTTTAAAAATCTTCTCTGTGAAGAAGAAATAGCCTTGAACTCTTTCTGTAAGTAATTTAACCATACCGACCCTTAATAAGTATTCTGCTTCAGACTTTCTCCTCTCTGTGTAAGGTAAGTCTCTTATCAGAAGGATTTCAATGCTGTTTACTTTGCTCTTCTGGTCAATAGTTTAACTTGTAATTTTTAGCATCATAATAATATCTTTCTGGAGGGAAAATATGCATCATGTGAGCCTATTAAGAGTGCTGCAATTGTGTGTGGACGGAAGATATCGCCAATCCAACACACTGTTCTTAATAGCAAAATTTCTGCAGTAAGTAATTTGGGAACCAATCCTAAACTTTATGACTGAAATCTTCTTTATTATTCAACATATATATATAGATAGATTTTTTTTTTTTTGAGACAGGGTCTCGCTTTGTGGTTCAGGCTGGCCCTGAGCTCAGCCTCAAACTCACATTACAGCAATCCTCCTGCCTCTTCCTCCCAAGTGCTGGGATTATAGGCGTGAGCCACCACACCTGGCACTGTGGTATGTGGTACTGGTTGCTGCTGGGCATGAGTCTCCACACCCAGAATGCTATATGGTTACCGGTGATCGAACCAGGGCCCTTGGGCTTGCAAGACAGGCGCTGGAATCACTGAGCTAAATCCCTGGCCCCAACATATATTATTTTCTGTTTAACTTTTTCTTTTGAACTAATTTCAGAAAAACATAAAAGTTGCAAACATAATACAAGAGTTATTTTATACTCCTCATACTATGTCTTCTAATGGTAAGCTCAATAGTCATCCCTGTGTAGGTCGTCAGGTACAGAATGTTGGGTCAGTATAATATCATTCACTAAATGATTCACTCATTTCAATTTTGCCAATTTTCTTTTAAAAATTTTTGCCAATTTTCTTTTAAAAATTGATTTTATTGGTACATTTTATATATGCATTATGATCACCTCTAACATTGAGGGTTTGTACAGTACACTATACATCTTGATTCTCACTTTTTCCCATTGTCCTGCCCTCCCAACAACTCCCTGCCCTTTCTGTATATAAGCTTTGTTTCCTTTTTTTTTTTTAATCATCAAATTGAACTGTGCCAATTTTCATTTGTGGCTTTTTTCCTAGTCTGGGATCCAACTCAGATCTTTCATTGTAAAACTTACTATTTTACCTTCACTTTCTCCTTTTCTGGTACAGTTTTTCTGTCTTTCCTTGTTTTTCTTTTTGTTTTGTTTTTTTGTAATTTTCACAGGTCTGATGAGTGATCAAATTTATTTTTCAAAATACTTCTTGATTTGGGTTTGTCTGATGTTTTCTCATGCTGGGAAAGATATTATACATTTTGTCAAGAATGTGGAAATAAACTATATTGTATTTTCAGTACTTTGCATCAAAAGATTTATGGTATTGATAAACCATGGAGTTTATTTGATAAAATTGGTGTTTTCTAGTTTTCTTTCCAGTTATTGTCTTCTCCAGGGATTTATCATCATCCTAACTCAGTCTCTCAAGTGTTAGCATTAAAGGAATGCACCATTATAGCCAACTTCTATATAGACAGATTTGGTATTTACTATGAGAGCAAATGATTCCTCCTTTTAGAAAAAAGGCATTCAAGGGACTTTTAGTTCTGCAAATACAACATACAGCTTCATTCTGGAAGATACACATTGATAATAGGGCTCCCAAACTGAATTTCAATCATTTTCTTGGGAAATGTACTTGAAAAACCCAATTGTAAACATGGCTAACAATGTCCTACAAGTGATCCTTGAGTATTACTTATTCCTAAAGGTTCTTATGCTCCTGTTCTTGGGTAAGTTCTTATGTAGAGCACTCTGAGAATAGAGTATCAGGGGACAAAGGAGGCAAGGTTGATCTTCTTGCATACTAGTGATGGATGGAAGTTCAACTGGACTGAACTACTGTTGAATAACATATTATGCACAAAATCTACCAAGCAAATTATGTTTTAAAAGATTAGAAGACAAAACGATACCCCCCAAAGATGGCTTCCTATGAAGAGAATTCTGAAGCTCAGTGTAAGACAATCCAAAAAACTATTTAAGGGAAAATGACTATTTGTAAGGCAAGTTCAGGACAGGTATAAAGGCAAAAATGTTCTTTCTTTCTCTCAGTGTTAAGCAACAGATAGTCTTTAGTGAACAACTTATAACAGAGCAAAGGAAGCATGTTTGAAGGAAGATGCAGTTAGGATAAGACTACTCTACCAAAAAGATAGCATCCAACTGGGTGCTGCTGTGGAGAAAGCTGACCTGTGGACTCCTGCAGAAACATATCCGATGACCACTTTAAAGACTTGTTATCTTTAAGACTTTTCCAAGGTATCCTTCGGTCTTCACTGTTCCTCCAGCCAACTTACAGCATGCCCAGCATGCACACAGAGTCCTTGCTGTCTATGACTGTGCCAATGTGTCCCACTGTTGTGCAGCAGCCAAACATTTAGAGTTAACTGCAGTATTGGCACTTTACAATCAGCGAGCGGCTTTGGGGTTGCAGTTTGGGCATGCGGTCTCGAGCTGAGATGAACTTTGGAGAGAAACAGCAGCTCTCAGGAGGAAGAGCTGAATCCTCAGGGAAAAAGAAGAGCTAATGAGGATGGCCAATAATTGACAAATTTTGGGAGCTCTCAGGCCTCCTAAAACATGGGGGGAATTAGAGAAGAAATGTGGTGAAGTTTGAACTTCCAATACCCCTATGTGATCAGGTTCAAATACTATAATATGAATATGAAAAAGAATGAACCCATAGATAAATAAAAGAAATCATACTTAGGTAACATTTAAAAGAAGCCAATGAAATATTAACAACAAATACATTTTTAGAATTAAGTATTTTATTCCCTTTCTAGACTTCTTAATAAGCAAGAAAATCTGGAAGAAATAAAGAACCCACAGGGGTGCAGCTCACTGATGAGCTAAAGGTAAATTTTCTTCTCACAGATCAGGTGCAACTTCAGATGGTTGTGGAACGTGGAGAAACATGATTTTACTATAAACTTGAAGATCATAGCTGAGTACACGGATAATGCTGAAAATCACCCGAGTGTCTCATGTTAAAGGTTAAATGGAGAAAAAAAATGTAGGCTTAGTCTGAGAAAAGGCATCCAAAATGCTTCCATTTAATTCTCCTTTCTTGCCAAAAATAAATCAACCTCTCACTCATTTCTAGTAACAGAGAGAGGTGTATAGATATTCCAAAAGCAAAGCCCTACCTGGTAACTTCTGAATGGAGGGGAAGAGCAGATGGCTACAGCCATGTTTTCTAATTGAAGACTTCTTTACAATGCCTCTGACATTTTGGAAATCCTTAAACAATTATAATACAAAGATAATATCTTTAATAAATTGAACTCAAATTTTCCCTTATCCCTTGACTACTAGCTGCTAATTTTTATTAATTTTTTTTTCCAGAACAAGGACTTCCAAGCATTTTACATCCATATTCTAAATTAACTTCCTGGTTCCTACCTTTATTCCCCCTTTATACTGAAGGGGACAATACTGAGACACGAAGTTCTCGAATGCATGTGACTTGGAGGTAGTAGAGCCACGTCTGGAGCCGAACCCAGATGATCTGACTGAAAGCTGATACATCACGTCACTTTCTACTCTTGCATTTCCTCCTTTCTGCTCTTTTCCCAGTGCCAGACACACATCTGAGTTCTACAACCAAGGCAAGTAGATGTAAGGTAACCAGGAAGTGACACTGTACTCCAGGAAACCCCCCAAAGTGATCAATCTGACTGGTAAGCCATTCACTTATCCAAAAACCAAACATTTAGTAGAGATTTGCTGACATGAGATGGGGGTTGAGGCACTAGGAACCAGCAAATACAGTACAGCCCTGTCCTGTAACTCACAGTGCAGAAGGAAAGTTCAATAAATCACAGCTGAGCAGAACTGC
>PVIR01016842.1:0-35930 GCA_004026965.1 Petromus typicus
AAGGTTTTTTGAGACAGGGTCTCACTTTGTGGTTCAGGCTGGCCCTGAGCTCAGCCTCAAACTCATGTCACAGCAATCCTCCTGCCTCTGCCTCCCGAGTGCTGGGATTACAGGCGTGAGCCACCACACCCGGCACTGGTATGTGGTACTGGTTGCCGCTGGGGTGAGTCTCCACACCCAGTATTGTTATGTGGTTACCGGGGATTGAACCCAGGTCCTTGCACTTGCAAGACAGGTGCCGGAACCACTGAGCTATATCCCCGGCCCCCCAGACCATTTTTAAATTTTATATTTTGAGACAAGGTTTTGCTTAGAAGGTGTATACCACCATGACTGGCCTTTGAACAACCACTGTAGATCAACATTTTTTTGAGCTTGTATCTTGAAGGAGTACCCTCATGCTAATTCTGCACCAAGCACAATTACATCCTGGCCTAAGAACATAATGGGCTGGTGACAGCCTTCCTCCAGGAGCAAGAGCCTGACAACATGAACTGATACCAAACTGCAAGGAAATCTGAAGGTATAAATAAAGCAAATGGAAACGTGTAAGACATCTTGACTCTATTTAAATGCAAGTTGTGTTGCTTGGACAGGTCACCATCTCTGAAGAAGAAATCAGACTTCTCTCAAAATATCTGCATTTGAAAACAAACAAACAGAAAACCAAAAGTATTCCCAAAATTCTTCAGACTTCTTGCTAACAGACTGGAGCACTGACCTGATTTTTTCTTTTGTGTTTCACCCATTGCATTCTCTTCTGCCTTGCGGAGTTGTTGGTCGCAGAAATCTGCCAGCGTCATATAAGCATGTGTCACAGCAGCTGCAGGCCTGTAGCTCTGGCAGGAAGGCTGGGCCTCCTCCTCAACCATCTGCACGGCCTTGGAGAGGTGAAGGAATGCTCTCTGGTGCAGACCCGCAATCACCTGCCATTCACATGGTGTTTAACTGGATTGGTAGCTCCAAAATAACACTGAAAATCTAGGTACAGTGGTACACGCCTTAATCCTTGCTAATCAAGAGGCCAAGGCAACACAATCACTTGAGCCTACAGGTCTGAGGACAGCCTGATCAACACACTAAAACTAGGTTCAAAATAAATAAACATTAACAAAAAGCCCAATAAGCACTACCAGAAGCTATGTTAACAGGAAGAAATGAGTCTGCTCCAGCTGTAAGGCAGTAAGAAATCCTAGTAAGATCCTAAGCAGGGCGAGGGATTGAGCTCAGTGGTTCCAGTGCATGCCTCTTAAGCACAAGGTCCCTAGTTCGATGATCCCCGGTAACCACATACAATAATGCCAGGCATGGTGACTCATGCCCACCAGCAATCAGTACCACATACCACAGTGCTGGGCATAGTGGCTCACGCCTGTAATCCTAGCACCTGAGAGGCAGAGGCAGGAGGGTTGCCGTGAGTTTGAGAATTGCCTGGGTTACATAGTGAGTTCAGGGCCAGCCTGAACTACAAAACAAGACCCAGTCTCAAAAAACAAAACAAAACAAAACAAAACACTAAAAAACCCCCCAAAAAACCAAAGCCAAAACCAAAACACAGTCCAGTCAAGCTAAGCGTTGGCTGGACAGTATGAGTACCCAGGGCTCTATCAGTTCGCCAGGGTCATGAAGCTCGGTCAGAAACCCCACAGGCGATGGTAACGGTGGCCGAAGCGAGACTGCACAACTGGAGTGGGACAGGACACACTAAGATGAGGAGGAGACTGGCTAACGACCGACAATAAAAAAGAATCTGCAAAAGCTAAGCCGAGTGGGAACTAAACAAGGAAGTGGAAAGAGCCATTTTGTCCCAGAAGCTGCTGGGAATGTCTGAATGGCAACTGTGGTGAAATTTCATTAACTAAATCCATGCAAGAACTATCCACATCAACCCAATAAAAACTTCTCATTATTAATCTTTAAAAAAATGTTTATCATTCAAATAAACAGGAAACACATGCAGTATATCAATTTTCCACATAAGAAACTTGGCTGTGCAGAACTGTCAAACATATTAAAAAAACCCACAGTGACACCTCATTGTTCCTTTCCTAGAGTCTGGCGGCTGCACACGAAAGACGCGCGCAGACATACAAGAAACGCCCCCTCTTCCGCTTCTCATTACCCTCTCCACACTGTGGCTGCTGGACCCAGACAGCTCCACAACCCGTGCAGCCTTGCTCCCCTCCAGGGCAGCCAGGCAGGCTGGGTCACCGCCGAGCGCGTCAGCCATGATCCTGAAAGTGGTACCCAGGAGAATGTTCCGATCACAGGAAGCCAGGATGTTCTTGTTCAAGTAATCCGATGTGGTGTTCTCATCTGCTGGATTTTAAAAAAAAGAAAAAGCAAAAAACATTTTCTGAAGTAAACAAATATCATACATTACAAAGAGAAAATTCACAGTGTACAGATGTTGTTTTCCATTCATAAAGTAACTAAAACAAATCTTGGAAGTACAAGACACTGGCTTCAAGTACTGTTTGAAGAATTTCTTGAGCATGCTTACTAATGAAAAAGGTTCTTTGTTAGACATAACTGTACCAAAGTCCACAAAGGCTAAGCAATTAAAACAAAGAATTAACTTTTTATTTATGTAACATCATTGCACACTTTGTCAAAGTGCCTAATTCACAGAACAGAAAATGAGTTTTTAAGGCATTTGTACATATCTATCAATAAGCCAGTATAAATTTTAAAGTGGGTATTAGTGGATTTTAAAGTGGGTATTATTCTCTGATAGAGAAACAGCCACTGCTGGATTTCATGTTCTAGTTCCACTTCTCAGCATATGGTGCTGGGCAAGGAGCTCGGGCCGTGATGCATGGCAAGAAGACAAGGGTACGCATGCCAGCACGGCCAGCAGCATATGTGCCACCTGCCCGGCCTGTCCCGTGCCCTCACTGGGCCGCTCAGCTCCGATGGCCGTTACAAATCCCAACCGCGCTCAACCGCATGCTACTGTTAGCAAGGACTTGTTACTACTGCTGTCAGTCGAGGGATCTCTGAGTTACACCCTTCTCCTCACTCAGCCTTCCTCCCCCACTGAAAGACCCTACAATGACTGACGCACTTGTAGGATGATTTTCTGTTCCTGGGATCATGTGGCAAGAGAGATCCTTCCCTGGCATTTTTACAGTCAGCAGCGGCCGCACAGTTCTCTGTGCTGCTGCGCGGTTCCCTGCGCAGCACAGCCACGTGCCCCTGGGCACACCCCGCAGGGCAAGGGATCAGATCCAGCCCAAGCAAAGAAACATTTTCCCCTCAGGCTTAATGATTTTGCTATCTTGAAAAAGAACTAAGGAGGAAAGAGTTCCTGTATTTTTAATTTTTGCATTCATATGTAAATTTAAAGTTTATAAAATAGTAAAACTATTAGAATTATCTTTTGGTTAAGTATTAAAGAGAAAAACTTTCACTTCCATTATATTGTATAAAGAAATAAAAGCTCCGAATGTCATATTGGACATTATTAATATAGATAATTTCCTAGCTTCATCTTCTGCTCTGTCCCCGGGGACATGACACCATGCTCCCTGGCACCCTTTGCTGTACATACTACGTGATGACATGGGTCTGAGTGGACCACAGCAGCCAATTACCCAGCAGAGACACTGTCTTCAGCACGGTGAGGACCCGCTCCGTGGGGCTCTGGGCCCGGCTCCGGCAGTGGCTCAGCCGGCAGTAGCTCTGTACCCACTTTGCTTGCCAGTCGGCTCTTGTCTTCGACTCTCTATGCATCTCCTTCAGCAGTTTCATGGCAAGTGAGAAATTGTTCTGTATCAACATACGAGAAAGATAATGGTGTGATGACACACAGGTGGACAGTTCACACCTAAAATTCTGAAGAAGTTAACTGCCTCTGATCCTTTTGGCATGACACAATTTGCCTCAGAGAAGCTAACTCACTTCCTTAGTTGCAGATTTTCTTTTTTAAATTACTGGATATAAAGCACATTTAAAGATTTCATTTCAATTTTTTTAATCATATCTACAAAGTCAGGCAACTACCATCTAATTCCGGAGCATTTTCATCAGCCTAAGAGACACTTTCCCCTGTAACAACCCTTCTTCATTCTCTCTAGCCATTAGTGCCCACAAATCCATTTTCTATCTCTGAGTTGCCTACTCTGGACATTTCCTAACAACAGCATCAGAAAATGTGTGATTTGTGCTGGTTCTTTCACTTCACTTGTTTTCCTGTTTCATCCACGTTACGGGACACATCAGCCCTTCATTCCCATCTCATGTTCCACTGCAAACATGGATGTGTCCTATTTTACTTCTGCACTCCTCTACCAATGCACATCTGGGCTGCTTCTACCTTTCTGGCTTTCTGGCCAATCTAAGCACAGATGCTGTCAACAACTGCATACAACTCCTGGCAGAATGTCTGCTTCCGTCTCTCCCGGGTACACACCCTCGGGTGGAACTGTTGGACTGCTCTCCCCTCGGATCCCACTGTGGCAATACAGAGAGTCCCCGTTTCTCCACATCTCCTGTCTTGTTGATGGTAGCCATCCTAGATGCTCTGAGGTAGTATCTCTCTGTGGCTTTGATTTTTGTTGTCATGAAAACCAGGCATCTTTCTGTGTGCTCACTGGTGATTTGCATATCTGCCTCACAGAAATACCTGTTCAGATCTTTTGCCTGTTTTTAGATTGGGTTTTTAGATTGCCTGTTTTTAGATTGACATATCTCTGAACTAAAAGTTTTCTTTATATATTCTGATTACTAAAACCTTACCAAATATATGATTTTCAAATAATTTTTCCCAATATATGACTGTCTTTTTGCTTGGGAGATTTTTTTTTTTTTTTTTTTTTTATACTAGGGACTATATCTCTAGTAGAAAAACAAGAAAGATATATTTGCAATCTATATAGGCCATTAAAATAGCAAACTCCTCTAGTATATTCAAATATGATTTCATATATAATAGATTATGTGGTACTTTTAAGTAAGGTATATTTGATTATAAGAAAGGGTCATCTCATTAAATGATAGACTTGCAAATTAAACCTAAAAATAATTTGTATCTGTCAAGGATTTATTCTGCTAAAGAACAATTTTTGTATTAGGTTCATTTGTTTTTCAAATAAACAACTTGAAATAATTAATGGGTGTGTAATAAATTTTAGAGACTTTCTGGATACTTTTATTTCAGAGTCTTGCTTATGCCAGACAAGTGCTCTACCACTGACCCACGTCCCCAGTCCATACTTTGTTTAGAGAAAAATATACTACCTATTTTAATCTTTAACCTTCAGATTGTAAAGCAAAGCGCAATGTGGCTGGAGATGTAGCTTGGTGTGAGCACCTATGTTTCAACTCCTAGGATCACCACAAAAACAAAACTGAAAAGCAAAGCTAAATGAAGAAAAGAGTTGATCCGGGAAGCTCCTTGGAACTACACAGAACCAGGCCCAGGGGCCCACCTGTTGCCGTGCACTTTCTACCATCTTCATCTTCATGGTAAACCTGCAGCTCTGGATGAGGGAAGCGACATCTTCCTCCAGCCCCTCTCCATCCCTCCCGTCACCATGACCTTCGTCTTCATCCACGCTCATGCTGTCATCTGAGAGAGGAGCCAGCTTTTCCTCTATTTTGCTGAGGAAGAAACAGCTACACAGAACAAGGAAAAATGAGATACAAAGTCAGAGACTCAGGAAAGAAATCTTTGGCCATTTGGAAAGCTGCTGCACAGCGTTTGTGAAGATTCTGCAGTTACTATGGTTTTGTCACATTTACACTGTCCACAAATACTTCAGGCACTGGCTTTGCACCCATTTTAATAAATCACCTCTTAATAGATCACAAGTGATATTTCCAGAGTTTTCCAGGTGTCACTTGGTGCCTCTGCTTCCTCAAAATAGAGCATTTCAGTAACAACTCTATGTGGGATTAAAATCATTTTTCTCTTTAAAATAATCTCAACATAAGATCTTATAGCTGAAGACAAAAATATACAGAAACAAACATTATAAATAATCACTGAGAACTTTAAGTGATGTATGGGTTGGTATGAACTTATTTTTATTTACATATAAATAATAGAATTTACATAAGTATATACACTATACATTTATAATTTCATAAATGATTTTGCTATAGTGATTTTTCATTTACATCAGTAAAACTGACAAGGGTATTTAAAATACAAAGTCTGATAATCTCTGATCAATAATCAAGGAACCTAGACAAGTGTGATGCACACCAGTAATCCTAGCCCTTCTGGGAGGCTGAGGCAGGAGGATCATGACCTCAAGCATAGCCTGGGAGTCTCAGTGAGACCCCTGTCTCAAACAAAAATAAAAAGAGGGTGGGGATATAGCTTAGTATGAAGGCTTTGCATTCAGTCCCCAATATGAAAGACACACAGAGACGCACAAAAATCGAGCAATTTTTTGTTGCCCATTCTGAGACGGTATCTAATTTTCTTGGCCACACTATAGTACAACTTTCATCTATCTTTTCTCTTCCCTCCTCCATTCCTCTCTTTCTTGCTTGTTAATCCTAAAACCAAACAAGTAAAAAATGGTATTGAAACAGGCACTTGATACATCTTAGAAGAAATAACAAATAAACATATATCAAAGGAAACTCTGTGTGTTCTTCCCAAGAACAGCTCAACTGGAAAGCAACCCAGGTGGCCCAAAGGTGGTGGGGGACCCCCTGGAGGGGACAGAGCCCATGAAGGGCCCGCTAGCTCTGGACATGCGCATGTATAGCTCTGGCCTTTCCCCGAGGGCCACATGAATGGGACGGATTCAAAGCAAAGCAGAAAAGGCTTAAAGATGGACTTGAGATCTGTGCCAAAAGACACAAAACAGAGCCTGTTATCCAAATGGAACTGGGCTGTCTGCCTTCAAGACCATTATGTAAGAAGTTGCGTTTATACAAGAGAAAATTCACAATTTCCAAGACACAATCCAAAAGGAAAAGGAAAAGTCTATCAATTCTCAGTGGAAAAGACAGTCAACAGATACCAACTGCAGGCTGGCCCATGCGTAGGAAAGATCACTTGAAATCTGTTGCGCAGGAAGTCGAGAAAAATACCCACAAATAAATGAAAAGGTAAGTATCTCAGTAGAAAAGAGAAAACACAAAATAACCAAATAGAAACTTTACAACTGAAAATTAAAATACTTGAAGTTAAATATTAGACATTGAATAAAGGAATGAAGATGACTAAGCAAAGTGACAGCACATTTGCAAACAGATAAATAATAATGATTTAATTTAAATAAAGAAAAATGAACAGAGACTCAGGGAACTAAGCAGTAATAAGAAAACGGCTGGTACATATGTAGATCAAATCCTACAAGAGGGAAAGAGACTAGGACCAAACCATCTGAAGAAATAATAACAAATACCTCCAAATTTGGTTACAAAAAAAGTACAGGTTCGATCAGTCCGGGAAACTGCACAGTATAAAAATCAAGGAAAACCGCACCTAGACGACAACTAAATTGCTAATATCGAGTGATGAGGACACCAGGGTAAAACGTGGCTCTTTAGGAACCAATGAAGAGCATCAGAGATGGCTAAGTAAAAGCTGGACAGGGTGGCCCCTGCCTGTAGTCTCAGCACTCTGCAAGGCGGAGGTAGGAGGAGCTGGAGTCTAAGCCCAACCCGGAACACTACCAAGATGTGGCCTCAAAAACTGAAAGGGGAGAGGGTATTTAGAATATGTATGACAACTTTAAGCAAAAATATATTTTCTGGTGGTATTTTCACTATATGTATAAAACTCCCTGTGAATTAATATAAACATACCAATGTATCCTTATTTCATTTTATCAGAAAGAAATAAAACCTATCAATGTGTATGTGTCTAGTAACAGAATTCAAAATACATCAATTGTAAACAGACAGAGAAAAGATAATTCAATAGTCAAACTAGATTCTGATATCCCTGTCTCAGCAGCTGATGGAACTAAACCAAATATAAATATACGTGCACATTTTTTTCAACTGTGAAAAGGAAGACTTGAATAAGGGGGTAGACAACTACATACTGAGAGAAGAAAAAAATTAACATCTCTTTCTACCTCCCTACCTCACACTGTTTATGAAAATACCTCCCAATGGATCCAGACCTAAATGTAAGACTGAAAGCTGTAACATTCCTAGAAGCAGCAGGAGGAAAACTGTAAAGATAAGTCTCGTTACCAGCCTGAAGTGGCTCTGCTGGGCCAAACCCAAGACAAAACAAATATGAACTACATCAGGACAATGACAATACTGAGTTATTTCCCATTAAGTAAATTGGAACTTATAATTCTTTACTGGTAATTTTGAGAAATAAACAGATAAATAAATCAATAGAAATTTTTCCTCGGAAGACACAGACTGGTAGCCATGGAATAAGTGGTAAACTCAGAGATCATCATTTTGCAACTGTCACTATCCAAACTGGATGAGCCAGAAGTTAACCACGACGTTGCACAGAGCGCCAAGACTCATGGGCAACAGATGTCTGCACATCTCAGAGCTTCTCCCCCGGTACCTTCTTAGTGGTTGCCAAGAAGAAACGCAGAGTTGGGCAATGGAGAGACTGGCAATCTTTTAACCAGGGGGTCACAGTGACTCTAAACGCGGAAGGCGGATGGTAACTGTGACCCACATGTGACGTGACAGCCTGAGGAGAACTACACAGTATGTCGGCCAAGGGTGGAAAAGGTCAACAGCGTGTTTCTTATGACTTTTCTACAAGTAAGAAAAAGACAATGGAAAGCAAACTTAGAGGAATGATGGAAGAATACACAGCTACGGTCAGTCCTTGAATCCTATTTCCTACAGATATTTGCACAAACACTCCACCATCCCTCAAACTTCTCACCTCTTTCTTCCCTGCATACACGGTAACTACTGAGGGAGTAACTACCTTCCCGGCCTCCCAGGGTGGATGCGGGTAGGTCGGATGAGGAGGACGCTGAGCTCAGACCTGAGCGAGTGAACACGGCTGTGGAGGGAGGCAGCCGAGGGGTAGGAGGCGTGCGTGTCAGAAACCCAAGCTGTAATAATGTAACAATAAAAAAGCCATCATGCAGCATCTTTTTTGTTGTCAGCCCACTACCGACAAGTCAGGCATGAGGGAACAGATGTAGGGCTGCCCCCACCTTCTCTTCCAGCCAGAGCATATTTCTCGACCAGCAGCAGCAGCGCCTCAGTGCTTCCAAAGCGAGTGGGCACCACCCCCTCCCCAGATGGCGAGTGGGGTAAGAGAACACACTGTTGGCCTGCAGAGCTCTGTTAGAACAACTTTCGTGGGTAACCAGCTTGATGAGAGAGAGAGCAGCAGCAGGCTCAAACATTACATTTATTCTAAGTATTGTTTGGAAGAAGAATCATACTGATGATTTTGGAAAAGAAACCACATTTCACTGAAGGGACCACATAGTACCGATTTGTGATGATGTCATCCCAGATGTTCACTGGGTCCACTTTAGCATCTGGATATCTGTTGGTCCAGGTTCTTAGAAGTCTCTTAAGGGAAACTTGAGATGATAAATTACCTAAAAATAATATTAGAGGGTGATTATAACCACAGTTCAACAGTAAGTGGGGTCATCATTAGTAAATAGAAATGTAATTCAAATTTATTGTCCAAGTTAAAAAAAAAAAAAAAAAAGCCTGTCTTTTCCTTCACAAAAGGTACAAAACAAAACATCACTCTAAACACAATACACCCTGACATTTAACTTCAATCACTTCAGAACACAAATAAAAGATGGGGAAAATAAGCATACTAATGGTTTTAGATTCACTACAGCTCCACAACTCTTCGCCTGAAATTTCAAAGTCTTAAACAACACTAAAGGCTAGGGCCGGGGAGTTAGCTCAGTGGTTCCAGCGCCTGCCTTGCAAGCGCAAGGGCTCGGGTTGGATTCCCTGGTAACCACATACCATACTGGGCGTGGAGACTCACGCCCAGCAGCAACCAGTACCACATACCACAGTGCCGGGCGTGGTGGCTCACGCCTGTCATCCCAGCACTCGGGAGGCAGAGGCAGAAGGATTGCTGTGATGTGAGTCGTAGGCTGAGCTCAGGGCCAGCCTGAACCACAAAGCGAGACCCTGTCTCAAAAAAAAACCTAAAAAAAACCCAAAAAAACCCCTAAAGGCTAAAAAAGTTTCCATAAGGATTTTTTTCTTGAAAAAAAAAAAAATCTGATCTGAATGAGCACAGGGTTACTTACTGTTTTTGTTTATCCACCAATGTGAACATTCACAGCCTACACAGAAGACTCGGCTGTGTTAAACTAGGGGTACCGCCTCACCTGAGGTGCCCTTCTAATAAGTGGAACAGTCTGAACTCCGAGGCCAGAAAAGGTATTCAGAATAATCCTGATGAAGGTGAACTTTCACAGTGCTGATGTTCAAAGACTTTTTTCTTTGTGATACTAGAAAGCAGTGCTTAGGAACAAGACTTCAGCTCACAAAGCCCTGGGCGCTTAGCTGTCACTTGTTACATAACACAAGTCATCATTTAATCTCTCTAGGGCCCTAAAATATGATAGGGAAAAATCTACATTTCGTAAGGTTGTTATAAAAACAAGATAATAGAGATAAAGGGATTTAAACTAGGCCCTGAAACAGAAAGCATTTAGTGAATGGTAACAATACATGATAATAAAATGTATACTTTCAAAATATTTCTCTAAATTTTTGTAATTACCCCCAATTATTTAGAACAAAAACTGAAACAGATTTACAACTAAAACATTTCATCTTTGGAAAAATCTCTCTCTCTCTGACTCTTGGATGGCCCCCGTAGGCAGGTGAAAAACCTCCTGTAAGTAACACACAAGCCTTCCTGATGTGGACACTGCCCCCACCTCTTGCCCGCCTCTTGGGCTGACTCTCCAATCCCTTCCTTGTGGAAAAGGGCCCTGGCACCGCAGCCCTCTGTCACTACAGCCTTTCTGTGGGGTAACACCTCTCTTCTGTCCTAGGGCTCCCCTTTAAGTCTTCTTGCCCCTCAGGTCAGGCCCAGACCCACCACCGGGGTTCATAACATAGATCCTTGTTTACTGATCTGGGAAGTTAGTAATATTCCGACACTTCCGAGCAAAATATTTTGGCTTTGCAATACCAGCCCGGTTAACTGTGCCTGACCACCTTTATTCTGATGGCTTCAAAATATGTACAGTATTTATAGATCAAATGCAAGGCAGTTTCCAACCTATCCATGAGAAGACAGGTACTTTCACTGAGCCAAAAACCAAGGGCTAAAACTTCTCTATAATTAAAAATGAAAAAAAAAAAATTAAACATTACCTTGTTTACTTATAAAGCTGATGAATTCCTGAATTTCGGTTAAAGCTTGTACAGACTGTAATTTGGCAAGTCTACTTCTATATAACAGGACATCAATACTAGAATAGTTCTAGAAAAAAAGGCATGTAACACTATTATGTCAATTTACTACTTAAAACTTTAATATACTTAAAATTTAATATACTAAAACTTTAATATACTTCTTTAAAATGTGAAATACAGCAACTGTTCTAAAATACATTACTCTGTGTTACAGAGTGGCTAAAAATTAGGTTGTAGAAACAACAAATGGCCTATTTTAGTAATTTAGGTTTTCAATTATACTTTGCTTCAGTAAAATTAATATAATCAAGCTATCATTGTTTCTGTCTTTTTTTCCTGGAGGTACTGGGGATTGAACCCTGGGCTTTATCGTGCTAAGCACACACGAGCACTGAGCTACACCCTCAAGCCAAATAATTGGCTTTTACTACCTTTCCTTTTTCTGTCTGCTAGGCAAGTGCAAAATAAAATCTTCCCCCAAAAAACAGAAAGACAAGAAACAAAGACAAAGGACAAATGAAGAACAATATCAGAAGAAACTGGAATAGAAAGGAAATGCGTGGTATACATTAATAAATTAAAATTTTGCTTGGTGATTTTCTTCATTGACTTACTGGCCTTTGAAACTACTATAAAAGTGGAATACTTCATGGCTGCGGTTATGTTTAGTGGGACAGAACTTGCTTAGTACAAGCAAGGTCCTGCACCTGATCCACCACAACACACACCAGAAAGCCTACTTCAGACACATCTATCACTATTACCTGGATGAAAATCTGAATGCCCTTTTCAGCATAATACTTGGCCCTGTCAATGTCATCCTGTAAGATATAGAGAAGGCTCAGCTCCTGGCTGTAGTGCAGCTCCGTGAGCGCCTGCTGCAGCTCCCCGTGCATGGCCTCGTCCATGAACGACAGCAGGGACTGGTTGCCCTGGCCTCGAAGCAGAAGCTTCAACTTGCTGCGGATCATGTATGGTAGATATGTATCCTGAGGAACATAAAGATCTATTTGTCATTTCAGAATGTTGATCTGAATGTCTATCTTGTAATGTCTATCTTTGGGATATACATCATTTCATAACCACAAAACACAGAGAAAAATGTTCTGTATAAAAAGGCGTTTGCTTTCGTGGAATGTAACCTTGATGCTGCACACAAATTCAAGACTTATAGCACAGTGAGGGCAGTAGTGGTGTGGGAAGGGCAGGAGGCCTCCTGTAAGGTGCCCAGCGATGTAGAGCGAATCTCACAGGACCAGAGACATGGAATATAGTTATATGCTCACATCAGGGATGCTAATACTTATTTAAAATATATCCCATTTACTTTGTTACCTTGTTTTGGGGGGAAACACTAGATAATTTGATCAAGTAGCAAAATATCTGAATCTAAAACATTTATTTCCGTGACCTAAGTAATTCTGTTCACCTGATAAAATGGCTCACTCCACATTTTACTTAAGTCTGGAGGGTTCTCACTGTCTACACTGGCTGTAGAACAATACTCTAGTGATTTCCACTCAGAGAGGTGGTTATAGCAGTCAAGAGATGCCAGTTCCCAGAAGTTCTTCTCAGCTTCGGTTGGCTCACCATCTTCCCACTCTTCTTTATTGAGAGCCTGCCACAGAAGAGTTAGCATGATTATTTTAAAAAGTGGAAAGAATAAAAATAAAAATGTTTTTATAAAGGGAATAGAGTGTAGTAACTCTAACGAGGACAGTAATTTTTAGATTTATAGCAAGGCAAGAGAAAAGAAGAATATTGAGAGTAACAATAAATAAAATTAAAAAACAAAAGGAATCTTATAATAATAAATGAATACACAATGTGTAACCAGGACAAAGCTATTTCTCTGAGAAATATACCAGTGTAGCCAATTAGTGACCCTGAAGACTTGAAGCCCCATAATTTGGTTTGAGACTGTGGGTTATTTACTATACAAATTACTAGAATAAAAATTAAAATATAGGATATTTGCAGAAATT
Organism: Petromus typicus; assembly: GCA_004026965.1. Classification (NCBI taxonomy): domain Eukaryota; kingdom Metazoa; phylum Chordata; class Mammalia; order Rodentia; family Petromuridae; genus Petromus; species Petromus typicus. The sequence continues at coordinate 13,308 of PVIR01016842.1, forward strand.
GCAGAAAATTTAAAACTAAGATTGTCCATTAAAGAGTCTCATAAGCCACAGACTCTGAAGTTCAACATCTATACTTGGACAATGTAGAAACTGAATTTATATTCATCATCTCAAATTCTTCTTTACTTCTTCATAGAGTTTTTACTTACTGAAAGAAAACAATCCTCAAACAGAAATTATAAAATCATGGTAGACAAAGAAATAACATGGTACAGTTTGAGAACACTTGGGAATTTATGAAATACATTCTTTTTTTTTTTTGAGACAGGGTCTCGCTTTGTAGTTCAGGCTGGCCCTGAGCTCAGCCTCCAACTCACATCACAGCAATCCTCCTGCCTCTGCCTCCCGAGTGCTGGGATGACAGGCGTGAGCCACCACGCCTGGCACTGTGGTATGTGGTACTGGTTGCTGCTGGGTGTGAGTCTCCATGCCCGGTATGGTATGTGGTTACGGGGATCGAACCCGGGCCCTTGCGTTTGCAAAACAGGCACTGGGAACCACTGAGCTAAATCCCTGGCCCCTGAAATACATTCTTTTATTCAATATTTTCTTAAAAAGAGTAAGAGATAAATAATTATTTCATGTGGCTATTACAAAAGCATATATGGCTATTTTTAAGCTTTGTGTAAAATCTAAGAAATAAAGATTATTCGTGCAGAGAACCAAGTGTTTAGATGACAGAGACTGATCTGACCTCGTTATAATGTTTTGCAGCTTCAGAATAATCACTTCTGGCTTCTGCGAGTAACGCGCTCTGAGTGACCTGCTTTGTTCCTATCTCGCTGCTGAAAATACCACGGAGGACGTCATACTCTCCAATCGACCTATACAGTCTAGAAAACAACCAGAATACATCCAATCAGAACCTAATAGTTAGAAAAAAAAATTACTTCAAATCTACTTAAATGAACTTTCAACTTTGACCTAACAGGCATGGGCTTTTATATGAAAAAATCATGAGAAAAATCAGACATAATCCACAACAGCAAATTATAAAATGGAATTTGTTTTCCCCAAATCAAGTAATTGGATTAAACTGCTTCTTAAATTTTGAGGCCTGTTGAAAGTAATAAATCATCCTCTTCAGTTTAATAAGGCTGAAAAAAATATTATATATTATATATTTTTACACAGAACCTAAAAATTTTTAAAGTTAAATTTCTACTTTAACTTGACAGGCATGAGCTTTTATGTGATGAAACCACGGTAAGAGAAAAATCAGTATAATCCACAATGGCAAACTACAAAATGGAATTTGTTTTCCATTAAACTGTTTCTAAAATTTTGGGTCCTGTTGAAAATAATAAATCATCCTCTTCAGTTTAGCAAAGTTGGAAAAAACATAAAATACTAGGATCAATAATTTATACCCAGACTCTACAGGAAGCTGAACTTGGAGGATAACACTATGTTGAAAAAAACCATATTCTGAAAGAAATTAACAAGTTTAATTAACATTCTTTTTCTCTGAGCAACATGTTCTTCCTATGGCAACTATTTTGGACTTATAAGATGGTACTCAGTCTGAAGTACTGCTATCAACTTTATTAATTTCCTGCCAAAAGAAGCTAAGTTTTCTCTGTGTTGTTTGGTGGATTTCACTGTTCTCCTGAGTGGCCCCTCACGAGCTTACGTAGCAAGTTCCATCCACCGGAGGATGTCAGCAGGGAGACAGGTCTTGCCCCGGGGTCGCTTGGTGGGTGGTTCTGCAGGTGCCAGGTGGAGCAGGGCCTCCTCCAGCAGGCGGATGCCACCAGGCTGCTGCAGACTGGCCAGGCTGCCAGTTCGGACAGCGGCTGGATGGAGGCTCAGCAAGTCTGGGTGTTGGCAACTGATCTCCTGTGAAACCACAAACACATGTAGCTGTTTAGCATATGGTACTTGGACCATGTCCTCAGAAGTGATTAATTCATTTTTACCAAACATAAAAGAAAGTTTTGACGTAAGCAGTTATATCACCAAAGGCTTCTTTGTCTGTATAATTCTATTAACAAATTTCCCTTTTATATTCAATTTGCTCAAAGGGGGAAATGATCTTTTATTTTTATATTTCTAATGCAACTTAAAGCTAGAAAAACATCGGCAAAATTTGAGGACTGAAGATACGTGTGTATATACAAACATATATATTCTCCCATATATCTAAATGACAATTGCAATTTCCAGAAATATTTAGCCTGACTTGCTAAATATAGTAGATGAAATACAAAGATACTACATTCAGTCTTCCAAAAGAGGGAGCACTCGTGTCCCTCTAAGTCTACACAACCCCCTTTGTCCATCCAGGGGCTAACTTACTTAATACTTGAATAAAGGAGTCAGAAATTAGTATAATGGCCTTCACTTTGTTAAGTTTCCATTAGATAGTATTATAAACATCAAAAAACATGAACAGGGGCTGGAGATATAGATCAGTGGTTCTGGCGCCTGTCTTGCAAGCGCAAGGACCCGGGTTTGATCCCCGGTAACCACATAACAATACTGGGCAGGGAGACTCACCCAGCAGCAATCAGTACCACAAACCACAGTGCCGGGTGTGGTGGCTCACGCCTGTAATCCTAGCACTTGGGAGGCAGAGGCAGGAGGATTGCTATGATGTGAGTTGGAGGCTGAGCTCAGGGCCAGCCTGAACCACAAAGTGAGACCCTGTCTCAAAAAACAAACAAACAAACAAAAAACCACGAACAGCATGACATCTCTTTCACTGAAATAGCCTGCACTCATGCACCTGCGTGTGTGCACAAACTAGTGGATGTCTGAGCACATCTACACTACCCCACCCCATAGCTGTGCCACACACCGCTATGACCAAGGAAGAAAGTAACCCTCCAAAGTAATAAAACAAAAATGTCTGTTATTCATAGAAGGAAAGAAAATCTAAAAAAAATTATATTTCAACTAATAATATAAGAAAGGCTTTATCTTAGCTGACCTGTCAGATTTTGAGAAAACATTAATTCAGAGAGAGAAACCCACAAGAAAACACAAAATGTCTTTTTTAAAACCCAGAGACTTCACACTGTGCACGTACATCCCAGCCCTTTTTGTATTTATTTACTTTTTTATTTTGAAACAGGGCCTCTTTATGTCACTAAGTTTCCCAGACTAGGTCTGAAGATGTAATCCTTTTCTCTCAGCCTCCCAGAGTCCTGGGATTGCAGCTTTGTGCTACCGTGCCTGGCTCAAAACATCTTTATGAAAATATACTCCTAAGTTTTAAGTAATTCTTATCCTCCAATTATTTACTGAATATATTCTAGGCTTCAGGTACTGTAGCAAGTATAGTGTTATCTATGATGGCATGAAATTTAAGGTTTGTTCATCCTAAGCGCCAGACACTAGTCTTCATAAAAGATGTTTTTGTTATAACATTTGAGAAAAGAGGGGCAACGCAAACATAACATTAGTGGGATATCTGACTCTGTTTTATGAGACTAATTCATCAATGTCTGGCTTGATGGAAGCGGTTACAATCCTCAGTGAGTTCTTAAGATGCCTTTCTTATATCTGTGACATGATTTTCCTTCTGTACTCTAACTGCGCACAGATGTGCTGACTGCTAGAAACAATTATATGAGTAAACTATGACCATGAAGAAAGAGATACTCGTGTCGGGAAAGACAGATCCTACAAAAGTCTAACAGTGCTGACCAAAGTTTTCTGAGCCGAATTAACACAACTCTGTAATCTATACTCCACCTGAAAATTTGCAGGTAATAGATTTAAGTAGACTGAGAAGGGAGTTGCAGATGTAGCAAAGAAAAAAAAAAGATTTTTGGGAAATTTTGAAACTTATCTCAAATACCTGCATCAAAATGGAAAGGAAGAATGTTTATTTTCACTGTTCATAGGAACGGGTAACTAATGTAGCAAAATGTATAAAATTATTTTTCATAACTTTAGCTTATCATAATTTTTTATTTTGAAGGTTGTTAAGGTTTGAAATGTATCACAGGGTTGATTTTTACATTGAAGATATATATTTAATTCATTTAAATTAGTCAAACTCATAAAAAAATGCTAAATCTGAAATTTTTCATAGTCAAGCTCTGGCACAATTTTCCTTTTGATTCCATCATTGATTTGATTTCACTTCATAAATAATACAATATTTTCAGCATTTTACCCTTAACTACCTTACTTCAGGGAAGTGAGTGATGTTCCCATAATCTGTCTCATTTTTGGTGGGGTATGGCAGGCAACCTGGGGTTCAAACCAAAGGCCTTTGCATTGAGCTACATCCTCAGATTTTTGAGACACTGCACAGACTGCAATTCTTCTGCTTCAGTCTCCAGAGTGCTTGAATTACAGGCACGTGCCACACCTGCCTAGTATCAATACTATGCCTAGTATCAATACTATGAACGAACTCCTGGAACTAGTGAGGATTCAATCCCTTGTCTCTAATGAGATTCACAGCTTTGGTGACTATTTGCATGATGCTATCCCTTTAAGCCTTCATGGATCAATTTTTTAACATATTATGCAGTGGTATTCAGCAGCAAATGCACTGTCTTCTGTTAGTCTGGTAAGTCCAACCATTGCTGGGGTCCTACTAGTAGCTATTTCAGGTGTACTGATAAAGGTTAAAAACCACTTTAACATACTTTTTATTGTTTCACACAAATTAAGAGATGGATAACACAATTAAGAGATCATATTTTTATTTTTTACTTTTATTTTTTTTGAGAAAGGGTCTCACTTTATAGTTCAGGCTGGCCCTGACCTCAGCCTCAAACTCACAGCATTCCTTGTGCCTCTGCCTCCCAAGTGCTGGGATTACAGGCATGAGCCACCACACCCAGCACTGTGGTATGCGGTACTGATTGCTGGTGGACTGAGTCTCCACGCCCAGTATTGTATGTGGTTACCAGGATGGAATCCGGCCCTTGCACTTGCAAGACAGGCACCAGAACCACTGAGCTAAATCCCTCACTCGTCATATTTTTAAATGACCCAAAGAGTCATTTCTTCAGTGACATTACGTTCATCACCAATACTGCTAATAAAAATGACAAGTTGAACCATAAGTTACCTATTGCTACAGCATAAAATTTGACACTAGTAGCTTTACTCTCCAAATCTTTTCAATCAATTTTCCCATTTTTTTCAAATTGTTTGACTATACTCTGGTGAGATAAACTATCTATCATGATGAAGAAGCCATCTATTTACCTGCTTTGTTATCACACTACACTGATACTTTTATTACACTAATACTTCTGTGTTACTCAAGTACTGGGGCATGTTGCTATCTAATGTCCCTTCTTTTTTTTTTTAGGTTTTTTGAAACAGGGTCTCACTTTGTGGTTCAGGCTGGCCCTGAGTTCAGCCTCAAACTCACATCACAGCAATCCTCCTGCCTTTGCCTCCCGAGTGCAGGTTTGAGCCACCACGCCCAGCACTGTGGTATGTGGTACTGACTGCTGCTGGGCGTGAGTCTCCACACCCAGTATTGTACGTGGTTAATGGGTCCTTATGCTTGCAAAACAGGCGCCGGAACCACTGAGCTAAATCCCCAGCCCCTACTGTCCCTTCTTCATGTGTCTGTGTACTCTTTTTTTCACACATGAAAAATGTCAGTTCTGGGAGCAAAAACAGTTTGCTTTCTTATACTTGTGGCCCCACCGCTTAGATCAATGCCTTGGGAGACAACAAAGAATTTGGTGAAATCCTACACATGGAAAAATAACTAAACAAAATGAGGGCTTAATTAAAACACTAAAGGGACTGAATTATTCCAAAGTAAAACACTTCTCATAAGTGTAATTTTTAGATTAGTCTGTTATATTTAAATTAGGGTTTGTTTCAGGGGGAGAAAAAGTCAAATAAATTACATGTTCCCACTTGAGAAGAGACGACCAAACAATGCATGCACTCTGCTCTACCTCGTCCTCTCGGGAGCGTCAGCTCAGGAAACAAAGTGACGACGACATTAGCCACATGACCCCAGAAGCAGACAACATTGTTCTGGAAAACAGTACAGACTCTTACCTGGATACAAGACACAAACGGCGGGAAGAACAAAAAAGTGGTGTTGAGGAAACAATTGAAGTCTTGGAGCAACTTTCGAGTGATGCTGCTTTTTTCAGACACTGTCTTAAATTTATCCATCTCTTTGAGGATTCCAGAAAACAAGCTGCTGAAGAGCTGTTTTGCCATTAGCGGGTCTCTCTGCAAAACAATTCAAGGCGAAGACAAATTAGGATCTGAAGTGAAAATGCTACAATTCACCATTTCTATCAGAGGTTTACTTGAAAATACAATCTGTTGCAAACATCCATTTGGGGCCGGGGAGTTAGCTCAGTGGTTCTAGCACCTGTCTTGCAAGCCCTGGGACCTGGGTTCGATCCTGGTAACCACAAATCATACTGGGCGTGGAGACTCACTCCAGCAGCAATCAGTACCACATACCACAGAGCCGGGCATGGTGGCTCATGCCTGTGATCGCAGCACTTGGGAGGCAGAGGCAGGAGGATTGCTGTGATGTGAGTTTGAGGCTGAGCTCAGGGCCAGCCTGAACCACAAAATGAGACTGTATCTCAAAAAAAACCTAAAAAAAGAGAAGTTGCTGGATGCTAAGGTACTAACCTTGCACAAGATTCATGAGAAAACTTAAAATAATGAAGTGATGAGTTTAAATAAAATGCCAATTTAAAATTTTGAAGTCTCACCACAATCACTTAACTGTTAAGCCTATCAAATTCCATGTTTCAGTTCTAATAGCCTGTTGACTGTTGATGGTTTTAACTCCTATACACACTATGACCACAAGAACACTAGCCTTCCTCTGCATTTACAACAAGGCCACTAAGAATAGTTTCTGGTAAACACTACTATATTTGTTTAATGAAGGCACATTACATGAATAAACAAAAACCACGTTACTTTGTTTGATAAAAACTATGAATAAGATGTACAAATCTGATTTATCCTATATTGTTCATTAATTTAAGTAATGAATTTGTCTTGCTGCAGTTACTGTATTATTACAACAGTATATAAAATTTCAGAAAATATGGCCTAGTGACATAATGTGATTGCCTCAAAATAATAATAATAAAAGGGGCCGAAGATGTTGCTCACTCTAAAGGCCTGAGTATAATCTCTGATACTGCAACCAAATTAACCAACCCACAAACAAAAATCTTAAGTAGCCAAGTAAATAAAATTATATGTCATCCATAATTAAAACTACACAAAGATAACCATTGCCACGTTTTGGTTTTTCACTGATCTGCATATTCTTTCATTTGGTATTAAGTTAGTCTTTCCACTTAACACAAGGTCAGTAGGTTTTCACATGCACAGCCACTGCCTAAATGCTACATACAAGTTCCTTTCTTTCCAGAGAGTCCCAAATGCTCACTCTGTTAGGCCAGCTACAGTGGAGACAAAATACTGAGCGTGGCCTGTGATGCTTGGTGTACAGATCCCCTTTACTTCACGTAGGCAAAGCTTGCAATGAAGAAAGGTGGCCCCAAGGAGGCGGGGGGCCATGTCTGTCTTGCCCTCTGCTGCATCCTAGCACTTGACAGCAGTTATTGGCATACAGGAGGCACCCTACAAGGAATATGTTAAGTAAATAAATTACTGGTATTAGAAATACCAGGCAAAGTCTCTCTTCAAAGAGTAGAAAAAACGTGCATCTTGCTTTTTCAAAACAACATGTGCTATATTTATTTATTCCAAGCACTAGCAGATAAGCTGACTCGCATTCATAGACTCGCCAACTTGCCCCCGTCATGCCGGGTGACTGATCTCTCCAACAGACAGCATGCCCGGGACAGCAAAGATCAACATCGCTGTGAAGCAGCACTGAGAGGCACCAGGGTACGAGGGAACCAGGAAAGAGCGAAGCGTGGAAAGACAGGAGTCTGGCTGGGCAGGATGGCACACAACTGGAATCTCAGCTAGTCAGGATGCTAAGGCAGAAGGACTGAAAGTTCGGGGCTTGTCTAGAACACTTAGTCAGACTTTGTCTCAGAAAATTAAAAACAAAAAAATTCTTTTCCCCCAGAACCAAGGATCAAACTCAGGACCTTGCACTTGCCAGGCAGGTGTGACACTACTGAGATACATCCTTGGCCCCTCAAAAAATTTTCTTTAAAAAGGGCCGAGGTGGTTCAGTAGTAGAGCGCTTGTCCCCCATGTGCAAGGCCCTCGGCTCAATCCCCAGTACCATAAAAACAAACAACAGGAAGGGAAGAGATAGAGATTCACACGCAGTGAGGACTTCCACTTTTGCCATGTTGTCCTTCTGGATAAACTTTAACCTTTGGGTGCATCTAATTACTCCCTCATGCTGCAAGATTTGAGGAGAATCTAAAGTGAGAATGAAAAGGCACTATGTGCCAAAAAAGGGGTGTATGATGACGAGTTGCAAGAATCTGTACATGACACGATGTGCACATGCACATGCACACCCACATGATAGCAGGGGAAATAACACTGAATACTAAATGAGGTCTGTATCGAACTAATACAGCTGTGCCAGCATCAATGCCTAGGTCTTTTTCTTTGTTTTTGATACAGGGTCTCGCTTTAAGTTCAACCTGGCCCTGAACTCACTATGTACGAATTCACAACAATCTTCTTGCCTCTGCCTCCCGAGTGCTAGGATAATAGGTGGGAACTACTGTGCCCAAAATGTATGTTTCTTTTTTTTTCTGCGATACCGGGGATCAAACTCAAGCCCTTATGCTTGTAAGGTAGGCACGTTTCCACTTAAGCTAAATCCCCAGCCCTCCATGCCTAGGTCTCAAGAGCATGCTGCAGTTATGTAAGATGTTTCCACTGGGGTAAGCTGATGATGGGTTCACGTACTATATACTACCCTTACAAATTCCTGTCAATCTCTAATCAGAGAAAACGAAAAGCTTAAAAGATAGGACACAGTAAAAGGCTAAGCAGATCCAAACAACCATAATCAAAATTAGGAACAGAACAAGTTTAAGGGATTACAATTTAGTAGACAGCACACTGATATATGTGTGTGTGTATTTATATAACTTATTTTCAAAAATCATTTAATAACAATCTTATTTAGGCCTTTGGGAGGAGAACTCAGGTAGAAAACTGCTTCTTCTTAATGTTCTATTGTCTCCATGTCATATGTTACTAAGCAAATTATAAAAGAATTGTGACCTTATTGACAAACTGTTATGTCCCTGATACTCTCAAAATAAAGCATTACATATGAACAATGATTTAAGTGCCTTATCAGCACTTTCAAGTTTATAATGATTTTTTTTTACATATTATTTCATGCTGACATCGAGTAAGAAAAATAGATCTTAACTCTATTTTTAGATGGAGACTGTCATTTGGCACTCTAACTGACAAGGACATCAGCTTGGGCGCTCAGTCCTGATAAACCTAAGTCTAGCAGAGCTAGATTTATTTGGAAGTCTTTAAAACCAGTCTACTGTGCGGGACCTTATCATGAAAGTGTGGCCCCAATCACTTTCCCTTACAAAGAGTAGACCTCGACAGCCGCAAACATAGCTTTTAAGCTCTGAAAAGAAAACACAGCAGTTTGGAGGACCTGGGCCACAGCCTGCAAAGGGGCGATCAGGCTGCTGTACTGGATCTGGATGTCGGGAAGGTCCCCATGACGGTAGCTTCTATACAAAACGACCTGCGCGTCTTGCTTCATTTTCAACTCACTCTTCATCTCCTGGAATCAGCAGAACCAACAATGAAACATTAGAATTCTTATTGAAGAAAACCATATCATAGAACATACGAATCACAAAGGTGAAGTGAAGGTACTTTTTATTCGCTGGTTAGTCATTGTGCCTTATCAGTCTATGGTAAATGATAAATCCACGATAAAATCTGGATGGCAGACGAGCAGTGATAGGGCTTTAAAAATACTCATTACGAAGTAACCTGAATATTCACAAAATAAGAAAATACACTTTGAAAATTTTTGAAAACATAAATTGGAAGGTTGTACTTCCTGTGTAGTTTCCCTAAGAGTAAGCCTGCCTTGAAGGCCATGAACAGTGCCAAGAGAGGAGCCCGCAGGCCCTGCAGACACCCCGGCAGGCAGAGCCCTGCTTCCTCTCTTCACTCAGGGCTTTCCCAGACGTGCTCAACAGTTGGGCTGTGTCTGAAAGTACAAGTGCGAGAGGGTCAGCTTGCTTGTTGACTGTCACACACACTGGGTTAGGCTCTGTGAGGACCTGTATCCCACTCGCTTTCACAATGCTCACACCTAGAATGGCGCTTGGCAGAGTGGAGTGTTCCCCCCACTGCCGTTCAGTGAGTACATGAGCACAGACACGGCCCTCTGACGTCTGGCCACTGGTCGACGGCGTCACACCCAAATGCCTGCCAAGAAACACATACACAGCCGACCACTTTGCACTGACCGACTCACAGAGTTCTTCACATCAGGCCAAAATCTTTTCCTGTGACTTGTGCCCAGCAACCCTGGTGTCTCTCCTTCTGCTGACCAAATATTGCTATTTCTTTTAGGCCATATGTGTTGGGTTTCAGGTCAACTCGGGAGTCCAGTGCTACTTCTCTAAGGAAGCAACAGGGCAGGGGTGGTCCTGAATTTCCCAATTTTGGACTCCAGTCTTTAAAAGAATAATTGTAGGGGCCGGGGTTTTAGCTTAGTGATTCTGGCACCTGCCTTGCAAGCATAAGGTCCTAGGTTTGATCCCCAGTCACCACTCATGAGTTTGAGACTCGTCTGGACTACATAGTGAGCTCAGGGTCACCCTGAACTACAAAGCAAGATCCCATCTCAAAACAAAAAAAACCCAGTAATTGCAGAGAGAAGAGTAAGTTGAAAAGTACCCTTTATCCTCAAAAAAGATTCAGAGAAACTATTCATCCACTTTATATTCACAGTTGGGAGTTGAGGAAATGGGTGAGGATTTACAATGGATTAGAACAATGATAGGGTTTTAGTTCTCAAATCTGTGCCAATATTCTTGGAAATTTGTCATAGTTTCTGATTTATAAGAAAACTGAACCTATAGCTAACAAAATTCATGTTCACATTTTGAAAAATGTACAACTATTAATTCATGCCATACTCACGTCTCTGATCATGGCTTTCATCAGATGGCTCTGGACTATCTGGTAGTCTTGTCTGCTCCCTGCTGGGGCCGCTACCCCTTGCTGTCCTGTGGCCTTACCCTTTCACCACAGCTGAGAGCCACACACCAAAGTGAGTTGGGATTCCCTCCCCGGCCTTAAAGTAGAGGTCAATCCCTTCCAGACGTATAATACAAATTTGTGATCATATTTCCACCCAGGGAGAGCTCATCTGCAGAGGAAGGTAAGGCTGAGCTGTGGCAGGCAGCAGAGGGAAGAACAGAATATGGTCTCTGTGCCAGACAGACCACAGATTCGGGAGGACAAAGATTCTCACTGGAGTCATGAATATCGTTCATATCCAGAGCTGTCAGAGCACACTGTGATTCGTAACCAACCTTAATTCACAGTGCTGCTTCTGCAATTTTGGTTTGCAGACCAACACTGGAACTAATACTGCATATATCCTATGATATAAAACAGGTATTCCTGAGCAATTAAATTTGTGAAAACGATACAAACCTTCTCTCGTTTTTGTTCAACAATGTTTTTTTGGGCATAAATCAAACTGAGTTTTTCTCGATCCTTTAAAAACCGTCTGCGTAATCTTAGTATTTCTGCCCGGTTGTCTGTGCCTGAAGAACATGAAACAGGTTTGGTTACTGACAGCCCAGTTCAATACGCGTAAATGGCTTCAATTCCTTCCAGATCTAACATGAAAGTATGTGTCATCCCCGCTTTCTGATGTGATGCCTATTTAATGTTTTCTTAAAGACAAACCTACAAGGAACAGCAGAGAAGACAGCTGAGCAATTCTGTGAGGGGAAGAACAGTGGAGCTGTGACCTCCTCAGAGTCTCTGAGCAGGAGAGAGACAGGGACACAGCGAGGACGGTGGGCGGGGCTGGACAGGCCCAGCGGAGAAGGGCAGCTCAGCACTGCAGGGCCCCAGAACTCTTTTGAAGCCAAGGGCACTGCTCACCGCTGGCCTCCAACATAACTTCTCTGATATGAGAAACTCAAAGTACAAGTAATTTTTTAAAGACAAAAAAAGATGCACAACAGGAAACAGAGATAAATCTTTGCAAAGAAGAAGGGCTTCCAGGGATGGGGTGAGGGAAGGGAAAGGGAAATAAAAAGAATTAAAATATACTAGCTGCGGGTGGCTACTCCCTAAGAGGAAGGTAAATGCTAGGTATTGTAAACATATACTAATAAAAAAAATTTTTATAATGATTTTTTTTTAAAGGCCATTAGCTACAGGCAGGAGTACAAGAATTTTGCCTCTGGGAAATAAGCCAAAATAGAAGAACCCCAAAACCAGGGGTATGAGTGTCATGGTTCAACGTGGGAGCAACTCATAGCTAGTATTATTCTATACACTATTTTAATGCCTCATCTCAGGACACAAGGCAACTCAAAATCACCAGACATTTGAAGAAAGCTTCAAATATTAAACACGGAAACTCGAGTAGTGATAGGAAAAGAGCAAATGTTAAAGCAGATCACACAAGAAAAAACATTTAAAAAGTTATCATTTACCAGAAAGATTAAAAGTAGGTACTGTCTTAGTCCATCAATCAAGGACTAAGAGAACATATTAACTTAAGAAATGAGGCTTCCAAATAAGAATGAAGATGTTTCCTAGAAAACAGAAGAGAAAAAAAACCAGGAAAATAAGACACTAGAAGCTCTGAGCACTATTACAAATTGGGTTACAAATAGAGGAAAATGGAGAAAATTGAGGTGAGAAAATCTGTATCATCCAAGGTGTCCTCCAGAACTGACCAGCAGGAATTAGAGTCTAAAAAGCACCATCTTATGCCCAGAAACCCCGATTAACAGAACTGCACCAAAGAACACCGAAAAGAGAAGATCCAAAGAGAAAGGCAGTCGGCTCTAAAGGATGGATGGACAAGGAAGACGTAGGTCTCTGCTTGTACCTGACGGTTTCCTACCTGGAAATCTACAGCTCACTCGTGTCCCAGGTGCATATGTCACTGAGAGCAATGTGGTGTCACCGAAATCTCAAAAGGAGCTTCCAGCTTAGGACCGCTTGGTGCTCCACCAAGAAGGCAGAACCAACCAAGGCAGCCTGGGGCACAAGGCTAGAAGGTTTTGGGACAGACTTCTTTAAGAAGATGAAACATCTACATCTTGAGATATGGTAAAAGACAAACAACTCATGAAAACTTGGTAATAAATGTTAGAAAAATAGCTGTCAGAGTTCAGAAAAAAAAATCTACAAAAAAGAAAAACATTGCTCATGGCTCAAACACAAATAATGTCACACAGTCAAAATAACAGGATCGTTGAATATTGATGAAATGAAGACTGTGACATAATAAAACAGGAGATGAGGACACAGGTGGAATGTCTTGGTGTGTATGTGGTAAGGCTGTGAAGAAGAAAGGTCCCTCCTCCGCTGTCTGCCATACAAAACCAGAAGAGAATGACTAATACTGAAAGAAAAAGCAGCAGTTTACACATCCCTCTAGTTGGATGTTTTACAAAAGTAAAGGCCAAAACTCGGCTAAGAGTTGTAACTGGTTGCCTCTGGTATATGGGAAGTTGATACAGAGGACTAAGGGGTGTATAGTCCTTCTTTTAAATTTTTTTTTTATTATTATTATACTTTAAGACAGAGTCTCACTAAATTGTCCAGCCTGGAATTAAACTTTCAATTCCTTGCCTCAGGCTCCCAAGTGGCTAGGATTATAGGTAGTGAACACCACACCCAGCTGAACTACAACTTTTAGTTTTTAAATGATATTTTCTTTCAATGGTGGAGTATACAGTGTTGATTTATCACATTTTAAGAAATGCCAAATATTCTTATTTAGATCAGAATACATGCCTCAAATAAGATAGGATGTGAACTATTTTAAATCCATAAACGTACATGAGTGATATATTAAATTAACATAGATACAGCTAAGGAGAAAGTTCCAAATAGGTTTTATCTCCTCCCTTCGTTAAATTCTGTTGTTCTACCTTCAGCACACCACTTGCATTTTTTTAATTCTAAAAATGTATTCAGGGAAAGACCATGGAACAGTGCAAGTCATGGATACTGTCCTCAGTAGTTTTCAGTTCATCCTGAGCTTCCTCTGCATGCAGCAAAGAACTGACCAGCTCCAAGTCAGTCCCGCCATCATCACTAACTGGACTAGACTTCCGCAAACACAGCCTAGCCCTGGGCAGTACAGTGAGGCTCATTCGAACAAGTGGTGCCTCCCCTGGGTTCGATACCAGTGAGTGTGAGGGTGAGAGAGACCGCTGAGAGGCACTGGCAGTGAGAATGACTTCGGGACTTCAAGTCTGTGTTCTGAGCTCAAGGGCAACACTGATGTCTATGGCTGCCCCAAGCCTGAGGTCTGAAGGCTCAGCCGCAGAGGAGAGAAGGTAAAAGACAGAGGGTCCCTGAGAAGGAGCTGAATGAGGAGGAGAGGAAGAGAAACGAGTTCACTGGCAAACCTGTAAATGCGGTGTGTAGCAAAGAGATGACTATAATTCTCTCTAAAGGTAAATTTAGAAAATTATGTAAAGACAGATTGTGAATGAAAACTATAAAAAATAATAGCTGAAGGTGAAGGACACTGTGTGTTGCATGTATGTGTTCTAGTTCTTAAATTAAAAATGAATGTACTTCTGCATCTCATCTTACTTCTATAAATCTAAATACCGCATTTCCTCAGTCTGTTCTGGGTTGGTTTTTGTTGGTGTGTACTTTCTTTTTTCGGTCTTTCATTCACTACCAGAGCTTCAGGTTTCACAAGGGTCAGACTTTCTCCTCCACCCCTCCTTGTCCCACCCTCCGGCACAGGGACATCCCATCCGCCCTCGCAGGTCGCTGCCCCTGTGGCTCCTCTTCTGTCCCTGAGCAGGCCAGCGTCGTCGCACCTGCCTCTGATCGCGTCACCCGTGAGCTGCTTCCTAAACTGCTCCCCCCTCCCACCAGCCTGTCCTCCAGGTCAGCATCTCTCATGACTCCCGATGTGTTCTGGAGCCTCCATTCCCCTGGACCACGCAGCCCCTTGCGGTCCTGGCCCGCATCTGGCTCTCCAAACATTCACCGCGTCCCTTCCACCTCCCACGTGAGCTGCACACGTCTCCATCTTCGTCCTTGACATTCTCTCCTTTCCTGCATCCCTGCTGCCAGGTTGCTCTCAGGGCCCTTCCCCCACCCAGTCCTCCTGGATTCCGTCTCCATTCTCTACTAAGCTTTACACTCTCCCACCTGTGGGACTTAGCTTGCTAGTTCTGCCCTATCCGATAATCACAAATTTACCGGCTTATTCATCCTATTATCCCAGAAAGTCACTAAACTAATTTTTTGAACATAATAGTTTTTATGAAAGACCTAAAAAAAAATGTTTTCAACATGGCACGTCCCCATATTAAGACTGAATTGAATTAATTTTTCCAGTACTGGGAATTAAATTCAGGACCTTGTACTTGCGAGGCAGGTACAGCACCACTGAGCTGCATCCCCAGCCCATGACTGGACTGAATTTTAATGGATTTAACTGGAGAGTAGGCTAATCTCCAGTTGTGCTTCAGCAAACTACTTACCACCTTTCACTTTGGTATCCACCTCATCTCCAGGAAGGCTCAGCCTTTTTTCCCCAAAATCAGGTCCCACTGACTTCCAGGATACTCTCTGGGACTTTTCACTTCTCTTGTGAGCAAAGAGCAAGGAAGAAGACAAGGACTCAGATGATGAGGAGGAGACTGTATAATCAGCCAGTGGGTCAATACTGCTCCCGGTCAGCCAATTAAATGAGCTTCTTCCGTCTGCAACAGTATAAAGACAGAGTAAGAACAGTGAGCATGTACAGCGCCACACAGCACGGCTGCACAGGGCAGTGACACCTTTCCTGATTATCTGCAGCACTGGCGGAGGATCTGGCAGAACCCCAGCAGGCGGCCCAGGACGGACCAGCCACCTGAGCCTCAGGGTCCTGCTCCCTATGGTCTTTGTGATTATCAAAGAAGTAATATGCTTTATACCTACTCTAAGGGGCTACGGTCCCATCGCTCCTAATGCTAGTGTTACAGAATTTCCATTTTAATTGGAAATTGGTCCTGCTTCTAGAAACAACAGAATGTGAGAAATACATAAAGTACTCAGACATTCAAGTGTGTCTGTAATTTTATATATATATAAAATGAGTAGGGTATTTAACTCTACAATTAATACAGTGCAGACTGAAGGAATCAAGGCATACTACAGACATAGTAAATGAGTTCGATTTAGTTTTACTTTGTTTTTGAAAGCTTCAAATGTGATCCGCAAATAATTGTTTGGGGGCAAAAATTAAACACACACATATATATACTGAACATACATACATATACTGAATGTACATTCACTGAAACCATCCTAGGTTTTCCCAGTCAAAAATAAACCCTTTTTCTTCTTTCTGTGTAAGATACACATAATATTTTGCATTTAAACCATTTTGAACCTATTGCTCAGCAGTTGTAAATCCATTCATATTATTATCACCTGTCCCCCAGAACCCTTTTCTTCTCACAAAGGTAAAGCTCTGTATACAGGGAATTATAGTTCCCTGTTCCCCCCTCTTCCAGAGGATCTCAGCATTCTGGGAACTTCAATCTTCTTCTCCTGTGATTAACACGTTTCTTATGACCTTAAAATACTTTTGCTCTTATCATTTTACTTCTCTCACAAGTCAAGGTTCTTGATATAACAGACTATGTCTGCAAAAGTCAGAGTCTAATTGCGGGTCACCTGCAGTCTGCGTGGGTGTGAAATCGTACTGCTGTTGAGTGGCCCTGACTTGCCCAGGCTTCGGTCCTTGAGCTGGGAGGGAGTCTTCCTGGCTGCGGGTCTGCAGAGTGCTGGGGGAGGCCTGGGTCTCCATAAACATCGGTGTGAGGACAGTGCTTCGGAAACGCCAGTCAGGATCAATGGTATACTCCTGCAGGAGAAAGTGGCAGTGTTCCTCTAGAGCAATACTGAAATATCCCTATTTAAAATCCCAGGGCACCATCGGCAGGTAGGTACTATCATATTTTTTTGTGAGAAAGGACCCAAGGACCTTTTCTGATAAAGTTTCAGCAAACAATTCTTTGCCAAGTAGAAAAACTAATGACTACTGGGGAAGAAATCATTCTCCCACCCTTGGCATTTTACATTAGATGGAGACACCATACCCACAATGGAAATGGTGCCACATTATACCCGCTGCACTCACACAATGTGGCTCTCAAGTGAACGCATCTATGCCAAACATATGATGGGCACAGGCAGAGTAGCCCTAGTCTGCAAAATCCAGGATGCTACCAACCTGAAATTTCTAAAGCAACTGCACGATGCCTCCTGTGACAGGCTGCAGTTCAAATGCAGACCCACTAAATAATACTGTATGAATGGACATCCAGGCTGTGTGTATAAAGTGTACAGGTTCAAGCCTGTAACCTGAGCACTTTGGAGACTGAGGCAAGAGGATCATAGTGAGTTAAAGGCCAGCCTATCTCCAAAAAAGGGGAAAAATTTATATATGAAATAAATCTGGTGTTTACACCTGGATCTCCTCCACAAGATATCTCACTGTGTACATCCAACTATTTCAATTTTCAAAAATACCGAAATCCTAACGACTTCTGGTCCTGAGGATTCTGGATACAGATCCTCAACTAGTACTGGGAATGTCAATGTAAAGTGGACACAACTGGCCCTGTCCACAGGAGCGTCTGTCAAGTTACAGATGACTGTGACTATCACAGTGGCCACAAAAAGCACCAAGTTGGCATCTCCGGGGCAAGTGCAGTACTGGGAGGGAACAGTCTAAAGGGATCCGGGAGGGTAAGGAGTGTGAGTCCTGCAGGAGAAACGGAGCATACCCGAGAGTCCCAGAACGGAATGTGTGCACATTCCGAGGAAATCAAGACTAAGTTTAATGGGAACCCAAGACATTCATCAACAAACAGGGAAAGTCTAAGATTCATTGTGACAGACAAGTACTTCACCTGAAATTCACACTCGGACAGAGGGTGCTCAAACATGGGGTTTAGGTAATCTGGGCTCATGCTGGTCATTTCAAGCAGAAAATTTGTGGCCAAACTTAAAAAGTGGCCTTCTATCTTTGGAGAATATAAGGAATTTAGTGCCAACAGTCGGTCCAGGGTATTTGAAGGTAACCTGGTTTCGTGGGTCCAGAAATTTCGAATGATTAATCTGAACAGGGAGAAAGCACAAACTTAGACACCAGAGAGTGCTGTGCAGCGTATACCGTGGGGAAGGCTCAGTTTCCCACTCGCAGAAAGGGAAACCGCATCCAAAAGCAAGGAGAGGGTGTAATCAGCATTATAAAAACAATGTGTACTAAAGAAGGGGCAGATACTCTGAATGTAGCATATTTAGCAAAGTCTTTAGTCAGTGTGCAATAATTTTGAAACTGAAAAAATACATTGAATCCTTCAGTGCATTCCAAAACTTACTCCCAAAAATATTTAAAAGTGAAATTAGTTAAAAATAGGTTTAGGGTTGGGATTTGGCTCAGTGGTTCCGGCGCCTGCCTTGCAAGTGCAAGGGCCTGGGTTTGATCCTGGTAACCTCATACAACAATGCCGGGCATAGAGACTCACGCCCACCAGCAATTAGTACCACATACCACAGTGCCGGGTGTGGTGGCTCACACCTGTAATCCCAGCACTCGGGAGGCAGAGGCAGGAGGATTGCTGTGATGTGAGTTGGAGGCTGAGCTCAGGGCCAGCCTGAGCCACAAAAGTAAGACTGTCTCACAAAAAAAAAAAAAAAATAGCTTTAGATTTTAATTTATGAATATTTATAAAATCCAATACACATTTTAAAAGCTTAGTAAATTTAAAATTACAGAATGAAAAGATAAATTATATCAAAGTATTCAGTAAGTTTATAACTTTTCTTACATATTGGTACTTGGTAAGACAGGAAGTTTTGAGAGCCACAATCACTTATATTTCCATATTGAATTGCATTATAATTTAAGCACTTCATTTAATATCAATAAACAGTATAACCTAAAATATTTTTGTTAAAGGAAAGCAGAACAATCATTACATTATCCTTTCATTGTAAAGCACTTTTTAACAGCACTAACTGTCAGCACTTTGTCCTTACCACTTTCCAAGTTTTATGTTAAAGTAAATAGTAAAGCTGCTGACAAGGACTTTTAAGTCTTCCCCTTCTTAGTGTTGATTATGATTTTAAATATATTTTTACAGCCCATGAGATGCAGGAGGAAGAAAAAAATGCTAATACTACAAATACGTTTCCAAAACTATTAAAAAATACTCAAAGCTATTCTAGAAAGCAATATTCCTAAAACTTAATTGGCTTGGCCCAGTTCTCCTGGGAGGAACACATACTGAAGCCCAGAGTTGTCATCGATCAGCCCTTGGATAAGCACATCTTTTGCCAATTTAAATATGTCCTGGGAGTCATCATCCTTTTGACTTTCTGGATCTCTGTTTGAAAAAATAACAGAATGACAAAACATTAATACTCCATCCTAGCCTTTCTGTTCAACCCTAACCACAGTGTCCAGAATTAAAGTAAAAAAGGCTGGCTTGTCCGGGGACTGTAACCCCCAAGAGCACCGCAGGCCGCTGGTGGTGGGTGCCCAAGTCTCAGCCTCCCTTTCCGTCTTCCTTGAACTGGCAGAAGGAGATGGGTGTGCAAGGGCAGGACTTTCCCAAGGGATGAGACTTTCTGGGAGAGTTCACTCCTTAATCTTGTCAGATCTTAAAGGGGTAACAAGAAAAACAAGTTTTACCAGAGGACATTCATACACTTCTTTTGTTTGCTTGTTTTTGGTTTTTTTTGAGACAGTGTCTCATCATGAAGTCCAGGCTGGTCTTGAACACACTAGGTAGCCCAGGCTGGCCTTGAAATTGAAGCAATTCTTTTGGCTCAGCCTTCTGAATGCTGGGGTTAGAGATGTGCATCACAATACTAGTGACACTCATACTTCTAATTCAAACAATAATTTCACTTTGTGACTATTTCCTACACAGTAAATGATTAAAATAAAGACATAATTCAATATACTGAAATAAACATTTGTTATTAATCATATGGTAAAAATGTTTTACTATATTTCAGATTGTGCAAGAAACCCAAATAATCCCTAAAGTGTTATATAAAATGTCTACTTATAGCTTACCTGTAATTATCATAAATCCACATAAGAATGTTATACATTTGTTCTCTACACATTGGAGATGGATGGGAAATGAATTCTACAACAGGGTTCAGAAGTTCTCGGAGTTCTACTGGTTTTAATTTTGCCAACATCTTATAAATTATGTCCAAGCACACTTTTTGTCTTTCATCATCTCTATAATTAAAGAAAAAATTTTTTTCATTACCAAGGATCAAACTCAAGATCTTGTACTTGCAGGGCGTATACGGTGCCACTGAGCTTAATCCCTGGCCCAATAAAAGAGATTTTTGAAAACACAAATTTAAAATTTTCTATTTCATGTATTCATTTTCTTCTTTCATTTCATTTTGTTCTGTCTGCTGTTCTGCAGTGTCAGATTTTGTTGTAATACGTAACACATAAAGGCTACCTTTTCTTTTCTTATAGTACTGGGGTGCTGTTCATTCACCTGTGTTTCATGACTTGAATAAAGTCCTTGCTCTTCAACTGCAAGTACAGGTCTGATATTTCCTCTGCACGACAAAGTATCACCTCCAGACAAAGTGTCTTCATCACTCCATGAAATTTTGGCACCAGAAAGAACACTATGTTCAAGAACCTAAGTGGTGGGACAACTGGTGAGACTACTAACAACCTGGGTGTCCCCTCCCACCAAGCCACCAGGTTCCCTTACCTGTCTGCCAGGGGAGGAAAGCCCTTCACTACTCTGTTCAAGCACACGATGAATTTGTCCTCCATCGTACTCTGATGTTGCCTCAACTGTTTTACAACCAAGTCACATACCAGCTCCTGCAGTATCTGAAAAATTAAGTAAGTACACAAAAGTAGAAACTTACATTGAGTACAAAAATAAAAGGTTTATCTTGAATTTTTAAGCAAACTCAAGGAAGGTATCCAATATTATCACCTATACCGAGATTCTCTGGCGAATGACCAAACAGGATGTGTGGGGAATGGCTACCAGTTTGCATTAATTACTGTACAGCTCTGAGCTCTGGTGTCCTTGAGCTCCTATGAGGGTCAGAAGCAGCACCACATCACAGGGATGTGCTGAGAACTGGTGTCACGTGCTTCTTTCAGACACAGAAACACTGCAAACAAATCCTTTGAGAAGCTAAACAAAATTGTTTTGATTTTAACATGAGTGAAATACCATTTAAGACACAATGATAGCTGGTAACTAGATACAGTGGTACACATTCTGTAATTCCAGTTCCTTGGGAGGCTGAAGCAAGAAGCTTCCAAGTTCAAGGCCAGCTTGGGCAACTAAGTGAGACTGTTTCAAAATTTAAAAAAAAAAAAAAGTAAGCTGAGGTAAGGTCCATGTTCATTCCTCAGCACATACACAAAAAAGCTGGTTATCTCTAAAATAAATTATAATTGAAGTTTGATCTTATGTCTATCGCCTTGATTTATTTAATTTTACTTAAAATCCAAAGAAATCTGTGGTCAGATTTAGTTAGAACAGTTTAGTTCTCTGTCAGGTTCCTTGTTACCCACTTAAGATCATCTAGGAATCTCTTAAATCTCTCCTCTCTCAGCCCAGCAACACCCATGGCCTGGACCCTAGCTTGTCTTCTTTCAGGAGAGGAGCTAGACAGAAATATAAACTTTGGAGTTACAGACACAAGGATGGCTTTTAAAGCCTTGAGGCTGAAGCTGGGTATGGTGGCACACATCTGTAATCCTAGCACTCAGGAGCTGTGGCAGGAGGATCACCACGAGTTCAAGCCCCCCTAGGCTGCATAGTGAGCCTGAACTGCAAATTGAGACCCTGTCTCAAAGCAAACAAATAAAAAACACAGCAAACCAAAAACTAAGCCTTGAGGCTGGAAAAGATGGACAGGGAAGCAATAAAAGATATCAAAATGGAAAAAGGCAGCTAATGAAAGGGAAAAGAAACTTCAAAAAAATGAGAAGAAAGCTAAAAGAATGTCCTGGAAGCCATGGCTGCCTGTGCGACTGGGCAGAAGCAGCATCTTCTGTGTTTTTCAGATGCTGGGATGGAACCCAGACCTCATGCAAACTATGTGAGTGCTGCCCCACAGAGCTCTGCTCCTAGCCCTGCACGGCACTTGAGGGCCCAGTGGCAGCAGCAGCAGCTCTGTACACACATACACACGCGCACACGCACATGCACACACACACGCACACGCGCACACACACACACACACACACACACACACACGACATTAGTTCTTAAATGTTTGCCAAGTTTTCTGGTGTTTATAAAGTCTTACATCCATCCTAAAAAATTGAGCAGAATATGGTATATAATAGGAAAGATAACAAAAATTTAATGAATATTAAATATTAATATAATTCAATATTTAATATATTAATAAATAATATATAAAATAGATGCTCACTTTGTTTGAAATAGCATATAGAAA
>PVIR01016843.1:0-35665 GCA_004026965.1 Petromus typicus
AACAAAATCTCTGTAGCACAGGAATTGGCAGAAGAAATCAGCAAATGGGACCTCATTCTTTAAAAAAGCTTCTGCACAGCAAAAGAAACCACCAACAGAGCAAAAAGGCAACCAACAATGTGGGAAAAAATCTTTACCAGCTGTTCCTCAGACAAAGGGTTACTATCTAGAATATATAAATAGCTCAAAAAATCAGCCCTCCCAAATTTAAATACCCAATTCAAAAGTGGGCATCTGAAATGAACAGATATTTTTCAGAGGAAGAAGTAAGAGCAGCTAAGAAGCATATGAAGAAATGCTCGACATCATTAGTCATTCGAGAGATGCAGATGAAAACAACACTGAGATTTCATCTCACTCCACAAAGAATGGTTGCCATTTCAGAATTAGCCAGCAACAAATGTTGGCGAGGCTGTGGAGAAGAAGGAACCCTTCTCCACTGTTGGTGGGACTGTAGTCTCGTACAACCCCTGTGGAGATCAGTTTGGAGATTCCTCAAAAAGCTAGGATTGGAGGTCCCATTTGACCCAGCCATCACTCTGCTAGGTATATACAAAAAGACTCATATCACAGTGACATATGTGCATCCATGTTTATAGCAGCTCAGTTTGTGATTGCTAAATCTTGGAAACAACCCAAATGTCCATCAACTGGAGACTGGATAAAAAAGCTGTGGTTCTTCTGCAGAATGGAGTATTACTCTGCCATAAAAATGATAAGTTTGAATCATTTCTACTTAAATGGACATACCTTGAGGGTATCCTCATAAGTGAAATAAATAGGTCACAATTAGGTAAATATCGCATCTTTCCTCTGGTATGAGAAAATAAAGATGTAAATGAGTTCTAGAATTGTATGTTATATATTGTGAAATAGAAAATACTCAAAGTGAAATAAGGTGAAGGGGGAAAACAAAAGAAAGGAAACAAATTTTATGTATATAGGGGGGAGGGGTGGGTAGGGCTATGGGAAAAAATGAGAAGTAAGTTGTGTCTTATACTGGTACAATTCCCCATTGTGGAGTGCAATCATGATGTGTATATGTAATGTACCAATAAAGATTTCAATAAAAAAAAACTTCATCCACTCTGGGTGTCGGGTGTTTTATCTCAACAAGGAGAGTAACCAAAACCCAACTGATACTTTAAACATCTAGCATGCATGAGAACTATTCATGATTCTGACAACACAGTGAGCAAGACAGAATAAGCTCTTGGCTTCAAAGAGCTTAAATTCCTGTGGAGAAGACTAGAAACATAAATATTTTAAGTACAGTTAAAATAAAATGGAATAATGCAATAGGAAGTGATTGTGGTGGAAGAGGGGCTCTAGGAGGTGGCATTTGTATTAATACTAGAATTATATGGGAGAAAAATATTGTAAGCCAAAGGAACAACAAGTGTGGATACCTTGAAAGAGAATTATCCGTGTGTGTCAGAGAGTGGTCAAGTTTGAGTGATAGTGCATTGGAGGCATGGGAACCATCAGTGTGGAGGGTGGACTGTCCATACAGGAAAGTGAGAGATGGGACCCAAAAGACAAGAGCCAGCTCAGACATCGTTGTAAAAACAGCTCATATCCAATTAAAATTATGGTAAAGGAGACTGAAAGTTTCATATAGAGATATGAATTACATGCTGTCATTTAAACTTTTTTTTTCATTTAAACTTTTTAATAATGTATCATGTTTATCGGTATATTTTAGGTATACATTATGATCACATTCATTATTGAGAATTTATATCTGTTTGCGATATATCTTGGTGCTTATTTTCCCCATTTCCCTTCCCTCACTTCAGCCCCTCCAACCCTCCTTGTTTACACAGATTTGGTTTTGATTTATTTTTGTTTTTAAAAATTCCTTTTCTTTTCCCTCTTTTCTTTCCCTCCCATTCCCCTCCTTCCCTTGTTCCCCTCCAATTTTAAACATTTTCTTCCTTCTTCACAATATCTGTTACACATTTTGATCCTGATTTACACTTTCAGCTTCTCACACCAGAAAAACTTCAGTATTTACCCATAAGTATCTTATTTCACTTAAAGAGTGTGGCTTCATGATGCAGCTATTTAGCTGTAAAGTCTCTAGTTTGTCTTTATGGCTGAGTAATACTCAGTTTTTCTTGGTTTTTTTTGTTTTTGTTTTTTTTTGAGACAGGGTCTCACTTTGTAGTTCAGGCTGGCCCCAAACTCAGCCTCAAACTCACATCACAGCAATCCTCTTGCCTCTGCCTCCCGAGTGCTGGGATTACAGGCGTGAGCCACCACGCCCGGCACTGTGGTATGTGGTACTGATTGCTGCTGGGGTGAGTCTCCACGCCCAGTATTGTATGTGGTTACTGGGGAATCGAACCTGAGTCCTTGCGCTTGCAAGACAGGCGCTGGAACCACTGAGCTAACTCCCCGGCCCGTAATACTCAGTTTTATATTTTAAAAATACCTGTTTTTTATCCATTTATCACTTGATGGGCATTTGGGCTGTTTCCAAGATTGAGCTACTAGTGTGCTTGTATAAACATGGGTGCACATATATCCCTGTTATATAATGCTCGTAATTCTTTCAGGAACATACCCAGAAAGGAAGTATCTAGGTCAAATGGGACCACTAGTCCTGGTTTTTTGAAGAATCTGCACCCTGATTTCCACAGTGGTTACCCCACTCTACAGTTCCACCTCCAGTACAGAAGGGTTCCTTCCCCCACAAACCACCAGCATTTGTTATTAGTTGATTTCTTTAGAGCAGCCCTTATTGGTGGAATGACAGAATCTCAGTATTGTTTTCATTTGCATCTCCTAAGAAAAATTTTTCATACATTTATTTGCTGCTTCTCCTTTATCTGAGAAATGTCCATTTCAGATGACCATTTTTTAAATTGAAATCTTTATTGGTACATTACATATACACATCATGATTGCACTCAACAATGAGAATTTGTACAAGTATATGACACAACATAATTCTCATTTTTTCCCATAGCTCTACCCACCCTACCATCCCCAGCCCCAATATACATAAACTTTGTTTCCTTTCTTTTTTGTTATAAGATGACCATTTTTGGACTGAGTCTTTAAATAAGGGAAGACTGATTTGTTTGTTGTTGTTATTCTGAGGAACAGTTGATAAAATTTTTTCCCACATTGTGTGTTGTCTGTTCACTCTGTTGATGGTTTCTCTTAATGTCCTTTTAATAAAATGAGATCCCAGTTGTTGATTCTCTACGCTAGTTACTGTGTTACAGGCTTTATTTAATTCTTTTTCCTATGCCAGTGTCTTCAAGAGTTCTGCATAACCTATCCTCCAGCAGGTTTAGTGTTCCTGTTTAAATATTTAAATCTTTCTTTAATCAGTTTTGATTTTAGTTTAGAGCATAGTGAAAAATCTGGGTCTAGTTTCAATCTTTGGCAAAATGAAATCTAATTTTTCAAGCAGCATTTATTACAGAAGCTATCTTTCTTCTAGTGAGGGTGCTTATCTCTTTTGTCAAAGATGAGGTAGCCTAATATGTCTGGAGTTGTTTCTGTACCTTCTACTCTGCCTTACTAATGCTGAAGTCTATTTCTTTGTCAGTACGATGCTGTTTTTATCACAGTAGCTTTATAGTATAAATTTGAGGATTGTGATACCACCTGCTCGTCTTTGTTGCCCAAAAGTGCTGTTGCTATTCTAAATCTCTTTTGGTTCCAAATGAATTTTGCAATTGTTTTCAGTAGTTCTGTTGGAATTTTCATCAGTATTGCATTGAATCTAGATAGCAGATTTAGGAGTATGGCCATTTTCACTATATTGGGACTTCCTACCCAAGAACAAGGGCTATCTTTCCATTTTGTGATATCATCTTTGATCTCATTTTTCAGAGTGCTGTAGTTATTAAAGTAGAGATCTTTTACTTCCTTTATTAGATTGATTTCTAAATATTTCATTGTTTGGAAAGCTGGCCCTGTGGTATATGGTGCTGATTGCTAGGGGGTGTGAGTCACCACACCCGACATTGTTGTATGTGATTACCAGGGATCAAACCTGGGCCCTTGCACTTGCAGGGCAGGCATGGAACCACGGAGCTAAATCCCTGGCCCAAGAAGACTATTGATTTTTGAATGTTAACCTTATATCCACCTACTGTACTGAATTGATTATTAAATCTACAAGTCTTTTGGTGAAGTTTTGAAGTTTTTTTATAGAGTATCATGTCATCCACAAATAATAATTTAAATTCATTTCTTATATTTATTATTTTTATTTCTTTTTCTTCATATTGCTGTGCCCAATTTTTCCAGAACTACACTGAAAATGAGTGATGATAGTGGACATCTTTGTTTTGTTCTTGATTTTAGTGTGAAATACTTGAGTATTGTATCATTTAATGTGATTTTAACTATTAGTTTTTCACAAATGGCTTTATCAGGTTAAGATAGAGCCCATCTATTTCCTGTTTCCTGCAGGGTTTTTAATCATGAATGAGTGTTGGATTTTTGTAACACACTTCATCTATTAAGAGAATCATAAGGTTTTTGTTCTTGACTTTGTTAACATAGTACATTATATTTATGGATTTACATATGTTGAGCCATCCTTGAATCCATGGGATGAATCCTACTTGGTCAGTGTGTAAGATGTGATCTTCTGCATTCTGCTTGCCAGTATATTATTAACATCTGTTTCATTGGAGAGCGATTGGCTATACTTCTCTTTTTTTGGTTGCAGCTTTCTCTGTTTCTGGGAACCATTTGGGAGTATTGCTTCCCTTTCGATTAAATGAAAAAGTTTAAGAAGTAATGGTATTAGCTCTTCTCTAAATTTCTTGTAGAATTCAGCAGTGAAACCATCAGGACCTGGGCTTTTCTTCTTCTGGAGGTTTTTAATTACTTTTTCAATGTCACTGATTGATATTGGATTGTTTAAAATTTTTATATCTTCTTGGTTCAACTTTGGTAATTCATATATATCTAGGAATCTGTCCATTTCTTCTGTGTTTTCCATCTTATTGGAGTACAGTTCTCAAAGTAGGTATTGATAATCCTCTGAATTTCTGCTGGATCTTCTGTAATCTCACCCTTTTCTTTCCTAATTGTTTGGATTTGAATCATGTCTTTTCCCCTTTTCATAAGGTTGGGTAGGGTTTGTCAATTTTACTCATTCTTTCAAGTAACCAACTCTTTGACTGGTTGTTGTTGGGTTTTTTTTTTTGTTTTTTGGTTTTTTTTTGGTTTTTTTTTTTTGAGACAGAATTTTGCTTTGTAGTTCAGGCTGGCCCTGAGCTCAGCCTCAAACTCACATCACAGCAATCCTCCTGCCTCTGCCTCCCGAGTGCTGGGATTACAGGCGTGAGCCACCACACCCGGCACTGTGGTATGTGGTACTGTTGCTACTGGGCCTGAGTCTCCACACCCAGTATTGTATGTGGTTGCTGGAAAATCGAACCAGGGTCCTTGCATTTGCAAGACAGGCGCCGGAACCACTGAGCTAACTCCCTGGCCAAGAACTTTCTCTTTTTATGATCATTAACCACAGCCCTGTCTTCTATATCTGATACTCTGTTCTCACAATGGCTTACTGCTTCATATATTTTCAGTGGAGTTTTTAATCTCCTAAATGTCTGTCTGAATGTTTCCTAGATTCTATTTCTTTCCAGTGGTAGGTGTTCATGGTTTCTATTTCTTTCCTATGCTATGTGTTCATTGTTTCCATAATGTTTCTGTGTTCCTCTATTTTCTTATTTGCATGTGTTCTAGAATCACTAAGCATGCCTTTTATTCTGGTCATCATCTCTGTAGTTGTCTGGGAAATTATTTCTGCTTTGATCTTTTCTACACTCTCATTCATCCGCTCTGTTACTTCCCTTGTTTCTTGTTCAAGGTGTCTAGATGGTTATCTTGGGGTGTTCTACTTTGCTGCCCCCTAGGTCTGCCTTTGATGAGCTGGACGTCTGGGTTTGCATCTTATTATTTTTTGTTGTTGATATTTTTAGTTTCATTCCTGGGTTGATGCTTGTATACTGCTTATGTGAGAATCTTTGTTGCTAGTAGTTAGAAGTGTTAGGGCAGGACTACTTCTCATAGGTGTCTTCTGCATTATAGCTGGCCTGGGTTTTGAGTCTGTAATGACCTGTAGGCACTCTTAGTTTTGGTATACCAGGAGACACAGCTGACTGGAACAATCATCACCTTGGCTAAAGTGATACAATCAGCATCAACAATACCATCAGATGCAGCTTAGAAAATGATAAATTGTGGTAAGTATTAATCTGTCACCTTTAACTACATGAATAGACTTGTGGTTATATATCAGAATCAAAGTCCAACTAGGCTATGTTTGTAGCAAGTTCTCAAATCCAATATATAGTACCAAGAAAAAACAGGCAAAGAAATATGTTTGCTGTAAATTAATCCTTCAGTATAGTGAATTTACCCTCTGGCAAGAAGACTTAGAAGGATTTAGGAGTGGGGATGGAGAAATAGGAGAGAGAAGGATTAGAAGTATGACTAGAGGACACACGAAGATCATGTAAACTTTGGAAAACTGGTGAAGACAAGGAAAAGAAAAGGAAAGAATAAAAATGAGCACAACAAACTAAAGCAACAGGAAAACTAGAAACTATATTCATGCTCTTACAGAAATAAGAACAATTAGGAGAAAACAGGAACAAGAAAAGAGAAAATCAAAGAAGAGAGAAGAAAAAGAAAAAGAAAAAACATCCCCTGCAAGGTGTCACAGGTGGACAACAGTGTGGGCCGCAGTGTGCAGACCCGAGGCACTTAATCTCAGTGAACCAGCCATAGTCCACTGAGATTCAGGCTGGTTTCTGAAAATGAGTCCTCTGACCTCATGTAGGTTTGAACTTTGCACAGTTCTTCTACAGGATCGAGCTTCTTTGCACCCACAGCAAGTCAGTTCTAGTAGGAGGTGCTGATCCCAACTAATTACCAACTTCTGTAGACCAGTGTATATTACAGTGACTCTCTGCATTCTCCTAGTGGGCTTCAATTTTCAATAATAAGCCTCAGAGAGACCCTCTGTCTATGCTACTCACAACTGCACCATCTGTCTGAGCTCAGAACTATAGTCTCTGTGTTCTCCTCCACTGTGTAGATCTGGCCGTCACTTGGGCACTCCTGTTGGTGATGGCACATGCAGATCATCTGCTGGTCATGCTGCACATGCGGGCAGTTCCCCTGGTGCTGGCATACATATGGGCAGTCCCTGTGGGGGTGGCGTATACACAGATGGTCCAGTTCAGAATATTTTAAGGCATCATTTACAAAGTCAGTTGGATTTATTAACCACCCTTCTCCACTAGCTCCCTGCAGCCAAGGGGGTCATATGGCTAGTGTGCTGAATGCCAGCATGTATCCTCATTTAACATTTAGAAGCCAGCACTCACACATTGTCATCAAAAGGAATCGAGGTGAGTGGGTGGATGGGGTGGAGAGGAAGGTGTAAAAGTACTAGCAGTAGCCTAGTTAAGAAATGAAGGCAATGAAGATCAGATTTTTAACAATGGAAGCTGTAGAAAGTGGTCACATGCAGCATATAATCAGAGGCAGACCGAGAACATTTACTAAATGATTGCAAAGGAAGAAAGGAAATGATGGTGACAGAATTAGATTTGTGGGGAGGAGTCAGTGGTCATGTAACCATGTTAAATTCAAGATGTCTCAACTTCCCAATTGGAGATGCAAAGAAACCAGTTGGATTTATGTATTTGGAAGTCAAAACAGTTGGGATAACATACAGACTTGGAATCTGTGAATATACTGATGGTATTTACCACCATGAAACTTAATAAGATCACTCAGCTCTGAGAATGATGATAGAGAAATGAATTATAAAAAATGAGGGCTTCAGTACACTTAAGACTTTGGGAGAAAAAGTCTAATAAGAGACTACGAATAGCAACAACTGTTATAGGAGACATTCCATATTTCTGGTATGTACAGAATCCTGGGCTCCACTATACTGCACACACCCACTTCATACAACTGCGTGCATCGCCCTCTGACGTATTCTGAACTCTTAGTGGAAGACTCCATAGCGTCCTAACCCTCATCTTCTACATGCCTGAAGAACCACCCACATGGAAGACTCCAGACAGTTTGAGGAACATCCAGGTTCCCTTGTTTTGTGGCTCTAGAGGCTTCTGAGTGCTGGGAGGGTTGACACTGGGGACTTACTTCCCTAAGTGGCCTTTCTCAAGCAGAGATACCAGGACGTCTCTCCTCAAAAGAAAACTCTAGGTTTGCACCCTTGAGCCTGCAGAGATTGAGGCATTGCTCAGTCCTGAGATCCTTCAAGCCGTCTTTTCTCTTGCTCTGATCCAAAGTGCTTGTCTTCTTTTTAATGTTATTTTTTTCAGCAACCATGCTCTTCACCCCAATTTTGTGTACACTTACTTTCTGGTGAAATTTTAAATTTTCAAATCATTCATCTCTTGTTTTCTCCTAAAAGCAGCGGTCACTACCCATGCCATAATTTGAATGTTGGGCTGCCTTGAAATTCCCTCCACCACATTAATCAATCACCCTAAAAGTTTTCCCCAAATTTCACCCAAATGTTTCCCACCAAAGACAAATTCTTTAACCAGAATAAATGGAATATTTTCTGAGGGACATTAAGTCTAATAGCTCACTTTCAGTAGAAACTATGCAACCAAAAGATAACAGAATGACATCTCTAAAGTGCTAAAAGGCAGAGATATATGCCAACTTAGAATTCTTAGCAAATCTATCTTTTAAACTTCAAAGACTTTTTGATAAAATTTGAGAAATTAATTATAAGCAGACTGGCTCTAAATGAAATATTAAAAATGCTTTTTTATAGGTTAAAGAGAGGTGATTGAGGAAGGAAATGTGAAATGGCAGAAAGCATGGAAAGCACCAGAAAGATACAACCGTACATTAGCTACTTAAAACAGTGACAGTAATAATGCCTTGTGGGTTTAACATGTAGAAATAAAATGTAAGATAATACTTAAAAAAGTAGGATTGAGTATTACCCTGTCTTTAAGGTTCTTGTATCACTCGGACAATTTCAGACTGTAATAGGTCAAGGATATACTTTGAAGTCTCTAGGTTTTCCCACCACTAGGAGCAAAGAAGCATGTATAATGAATAAGCAACGGTTTGAATTTGTCAGCTACCCATCAATAAAATGATATATTGGAGGCAATTAACTTCTATAGAGAAAGGTTTATTTTTGATTCTTGATTCTGGAAGTACCAGTACAAAACTTGGCAGAAGCATGTGCTGGAATAAACCATTCTTATGATCTAGGAAACAAAGTTTGAGACACAAAGGGGTCAGGATCCCACAAACCCACAATCCCCTTTAGAGGTGTTTTGGCCTAAAATGGTCCCTGACCCCTCAGGCACTTGGAAGGTGACTGGATTAGGGGGTGTTATTGCTAACTTGCTGTTAAGAGGTCAGATCTGGTCAGAAGAGGCGCGTCACTGTGAACGTGACTTGGAAGGGAATAACTTCCATTCCAGCTCCTCCCTTGACTCTGCCTCCTAGCTGGCCAACATGTGAGCTGTTTTCTCCCACCCAACCCCTTCCACATTGACTTTCTTAGAGCCAACTCGGGACTAAAAACACAAGACAAAATAAACCTTTAAGTTATGGGTGTTATTTATCTTATTCCAACAAGGAAAGTGACTGAGGTGAACAGCAAGCCTCCTGTAACCCGGAGACCTCTCATTGGGCCACATGTCATCCGAAAGGTCAACAGCGCTTTCTAATAGCATGGACATGCAACCAAATCATAGCACAGTTCAACTAATAAAAACCAAAGAGTGATAAGTGCACCACAATAGAATTTGATCAGGCAGAAACTAAAAGAAGCTAAAGCAAGTGGAGAGAAGATTTTTTGGGTAAAGGATACTACCTTAACCAAAGACCAAAGTAAACATGAACAATAATGAGACAGATTGAAATCACATGCTTCCTGGAGTACTGAGAGGGCACAAGGTGACTGACTTAATTTTCCTACCAAAAAATTTAACCCAACCCTAATCATGAAGAAGTGTCTCAAATTGATAAAAGTTCTACAAAATAACTGGCCCAATCTTATCAAAACAGTTTTGCAGACAAGAAACACTTTTATTTTAAGAGTCTTATGCTCTACCAATGGAGCTAGCTGGGCAACTGCAACCCTTTTATTTTAAACCAGAAATAATCAGCAGGAATCTACAACTATGTTTCATTAAAATTACATAAAACTTAAGTACAAAAGCACAACTCATTACTGCTCCAGAAAAACTGAATGAAAAATACAAAAATGCACATTAAAGCACAACATTATTCACAGGATTAAATACTATTTTTTTTTTTTTTTTTTTTAGACAGAGTCTCGCTTTGTAGTTTTAGGCTGGCCCTGAGCTCAGCCTCAAACTCACATCACAGCAATCCTCCTGCCTCTGCCTCCCAAGTGCTGGGATTACAGGCATGAGCCACCACACCCGACACTGTGGTCTGTGGTACTGGTTGCTGCTGGGCATGAGTCTCCACACCCAGTATTGTATGTGGTTTACCAGGGGATCGAACCTGGGTCTTTGCACTTGCAAGACAGGTGCCAGAACCACTGAGCTAAATCCCCAGCCCACACAGGATTAAATTCTTAAAGTGGTTACATTAAATGCTGAATCAGTTTTATAAACAGCTCCCAATAGTAAGATGGAATTTATTTTCCTTGGTAAGATGAAAATTTCCAAAAGTATGACTATGACAGGGGAAAATGTTCACCCTTCTACATTATATATTTTGTATGACAACAAGTAGACTAAACAATTAGTATTTATAATCATATACAAAATACTTGGCAAAAAATAACTTTTAAAAGTTGTTCCAAAAGGTACATAAAATCACGCCAAACTTTTTGTGATAATTCATTCTCCCTTGTTATCAACAATTCAGTTTTCTGTGCCTTCTTTTCCAGCTTCCTGACTTCCTCCTCCCCTTTAGCACCTGTGTAAATCTTTGTTCCAGGTTTTCCTAATAGATATTTTTCTGGGATTAGGTTCAGGTTTCAGTGGAGCACAGTTTGCAGACAGTCTAGTCTACTAGATTTGTCTTGTGGGTTCCTGTTTAGTCACTTTGGATCTGTGTTCTCTGAAGACTTTCGCCTTAACATAATGACTGTGAGTTCAGTGGAAATAAGACTGGGACTTTAGGACCTGTGGGTGCTACCTCACTATACCACTGCTTGTATCCAAATTTATCAAAAATTAAGGACATGAAAGAAAAATGTCTGAGGAACTATTCCAGATTAGACTAAGGGACTGCATGTCAAAAGAAAGAATGCATGGCCTCAAATCAGATCCTGGCTGGGCACAGTGGCACACGTCTATAGTGCCAGCACTTGGGAGGCTAAGGCAGGAAGATCACTGTGAATTCAAGGCCAGCCTGAACTACATAGTGAGATACTATATCAATAAATAACAACAACGAAAAAGAATAGGTCCCGGGTGGGCGGGGGGTATGTGTGGTATGTGTTTTCAAGAAATGATAGAGATGATCAGTTAACTTTGAATAGGTCTTTATATTAGAGGGCAATGTTGTATTTATAAAATGTTTCAATTTTGATAGTTACACTATGATTACATAACTGAATGTCTTGTTCCTGGGAAGTGCACACGTGTGGGAAGCAGTTCAGTGTAAAGGCATTCGTACCAGGAGTTTACAGCCCTGGGCTTGGTGGAATTCCTGAGTCAGGGGTCTGAACTTAAGTGGTGCTGCCCTGAATTAAACTGGGGGCCTGCTCTGACCTGGAGCTGCCCGAGGTATTTTGCCAGAGATAAACTGGTGCCAGGAAAACTACGCTAAACACTGCACTGATTTTTCCCCTCCCTGTATGAGGGGTCACGGGTTTAGTTTCTCTTTACATTTCCTTGAGAAAGGAATGTGGAGGGAAACTGAGCTTGTGGCGTTCCAAGAAACGATTGATTATTGACTAGGATGGCAAGCTTGAAAAAACATGAGAGAAACAGAAACTGTTTCGGGCGGTCGGCAAAGTATCGGCCAAATAAGGCATAAATATTTTTCTGCTAAAATGTCTTTCTGTGTCTTAATTTCCTGATTTAGAGTGTAGACATTAATCAGACTGACACCAAGCCTTTTACCTAATTGATTGTAACTTCTGTAAACTTTTAACCACTGGTTGTAATCTCTGCATGTAACCACTGCAGTAAGAGTATTATAAAAAGAGCAGTGAGAATAAACTCTGGGCCTTCGACCTTCAGTTTGCGGAGGTCCTCCCGATCCCATCTGTGACTCTTGTAATTTTTCTTTCATCCTCACCCTTCGACTTGAGTTCTGCTTTGTTACCGGCAAGTTCCAACACACATTGAAGTATTTTGGGACAGAATCTTGATGTCTACAATCAGCAGTTCAATGATTCAAAAAAATGCAATGACAAAATGTGAAAATGTCTTTGTAACTATTGAATTTGAGTGGAAGGGATATGGTGTTCTTTTGTACTATTTGTACAACATTTCCATTAATCAGAAATTATTTCAAGGCCAAGGATTTGGCTCATGGTCCCGTGCCTGCCTTGCAAGCCCAAGGTCCTGAGTTCAATTCCCAGTAACCACATACCACAATGTAGGGTATGGTGACTCACCCACCAGCAATCAGTACCACACACCACAGTGCCAGGTGTGGTGGCTCATATCTGTTATCTCAGCACTTGGGAGGCAGAGGCAAGAGGACTGCTGTGAGTTTGGGGCTCCTCCGGCTACAGTGAACTCAGGGCCAGCCTGAACTAAAAATGAGACTCTGTGAGTCTGAAGTCAGCCTAGGGTACATCATGAATTCATGCCCAGTCTGCACTACATAATGAGACCCTGGCTCAGAAGGAGGGGTGGTATTTGGTGCATGGCAGAGGAATCACAAGTTCAAGGCAAGCCTGGGCAATTTGGTGAGTTAGCAAAATCCTGTCTCAAAAACAAAATCAAAAAAAGCCTGGGATTGGCTTAGTGAGAAGGACCTGAGTTGAATTCTCAATATCTCCCCTCAAACTATCTTGATTAATGCCAAGAAGGGAAAGTAAAGGAGAAATAAAGGAACAAAGAACAGATGAACAAAGAGAAGCCAAGCACCAAGATTGTAGGACTTAAGTTCAATTAAATTAGTAACGACGTTAATTTTTTAAAATTACTATAATTAAATACTTGAAACAGGTTAACTTTATATAGAAAAAAGGTTTATCTCCTAGTTCAGGAGGTTCAAGATTAAGGTATCATTATTGGCTGTGATCTAGTGAAGATTCTATGGCTGCAGCTATCAACAGCAGATGTAGGCGAGAGCCAGGCTCTCACTAAAATTCAGCCATGCTCACTGATTGTGACTCCACCTCATTGTGACTCCACCTCAGCCAAAAAACAGGACTGCCTCTTCAATCAGTCTACAATGGCCACCTCTGTGCCTGCTTCAACCAATCAGGACCATCAGAGGGGGGTATGTACAATCACTCATATGTTTATGTCCTCTACCATTTACTATAAAAGTGACTGTATTTTGCATTAAAGACAGAACAGTTCTCAAAATGCTCCCCAGAGTCTGCATGGTGACTCTGCATGCTCACCCTTCCGGGCCCAGCCTTGAAACCTGATCCTCCACCGCATACCACCGGATGCCAAGGAAGACAACAAGCAGAAGTGAGTGCAGGATATTATATCTGCAGAAAAATACAAGACCAACTAGTGTCACAGAATCTCTTCCAAGGGTGCACTCCCCCACAATAAACTTAAGAGCCTGCATCTGGGCCTTGCTCATTGAGGGCACCTACACCATAATTTCCACACTGAAGACCAAGCTTCCAATATAAGAACATTTAGGGGAGACATAAACACACCTTTAACTATTAATCATGGTACATGAACTTCCTTGGACTAAGAAACACAGAGTTTAGTAGAACATGCTCTGGGACTTTTTGGGGTGGGTCATGAAGTCATGGCCTTGAATACTACCATTGATCTCTAGCTTGAGCTCCTTGGTGCCATTCCCCTGCTCTGCTTCCCAGGCATCATAAATTAAGGAGCTTTGCTCTGCCATTCCCATCTACCATGATGTTCCTGCCTTGGAGCCAGCTGGCTCTGGACTGAATCCACGCCAAACTATGAGCTAAATAGAATCTTCTCTGTCTTAAACTGTGTCAGGTATTTGCATCTCACCAATGAGAAACTTGACCCAGACAAAAAATTGGTACTAGACCATTGAGGGCCACTGCTGTAACTGTTTTCTCTTAATGCTGAGAACACCCAAAGAGGGAAAGGTGTATTTGGAGTTTTAGTCCATAATCAGCTGGCTCCAAGGCTGAGAGGCAGAGGGGCAACACTTTGTGATGGTGGAAGACAGCATATGCAACAAGGACACCAACAAGCTTCTTCCTGCCCTCTTTATCCTATTCAGACTACGTAGAACAAATAGCACTTAAACCCTTAATCCTACTGCCCTCCAGCCTGGCATTGCATCATGAATAAGTCACAGTTTAGATTCATCCACCTTTGAAAAAGCCCATCTGAGACTACAGGAGGCTTCAAGGGGACATCTAAACACAAGCCTTTTAAACGGCTTTGTGGGAAAACTTTGGAAAGGTTTGAAGATGTTGACTAGTGAAGCTCTAGAATACTGTAAGTTGAATTTGTTAGGAGATTTTGGTTAGAAGTCAGAAGACTCCAGTGCCAATAAGAATGCAGATGTAGGTCAGGCTCAGGACATTTCAGTTGTTAAATCATGAACTTGTTATTGTCTTTACTTGCAAATTAATTATGATTTGAGATGTGTGGAATTAAAGTTGAAAAGGGTGAATTGTGATCATTAATCCTGATATCGACTTCATTAGACTAAGAAACACCTAGCAAATTAGTAGAGCCTTCTCCCGAGAGTGCGTGAGTGGGTTAGAGAGACATGGCTTTGGGTACTGCACATAGTTCCCCACCCATTTCTGTTTGGTGCCACTTCTTGCTCAATTCCCCGGCCACCAGGAGCTAAGAAGTTTTGTTCCACCACGGCCTTCTGTTATGATGTTCCTGCATTGGAGACAGCTGACTATGGACTGAATCTCCTTAAACGGGGAGGTAAACACTTCTGCAAATAATGACTACCAGGTATTGTGTTTCAGTAATGGGAAGGCTGATTGATACAATATCTATACCACAATGATAATTATACAATAATAAACAAAATTATGTTAGTATTTACATAAGTAGTAAATGCTAATTTTATTAGTAATTAGTGAATAAATGTAAATAGGATAAATTTTCCAAGTAAATGACAAAGATTATCAGACTATTAAAAAATAAAACTCAACAATGTTACTTATAAGAGATATACTTTAAATATAAGGGTTCAGAGAGGTAGGTTAAAAAAAGGGATGAGAAAGATACATTACCCAAACAGTAATCTAAAAGAATGAGGGGTGTTGAGTATGTCAAAAGGAGTAGAAAAAAATCTAAGACAAACAACTTGCTGTTGACAATAATTACTTTATTATTATGACCTAGTTCAAAGTCACTGAAATGAAGTATTGGAAATAAATGCTCAATAGGAGTAGCTTGAGAGAATGGGAATCAAGGTTTGGGGACCAGAGAATAAAGATAACTCAGAATACTTTGCTGCAAAGGCGAGCAGAGAAATTAGACGGTAGTAGAGTAGGACCTGGAGTCATGGAAGGGTTCTTTGGACTAGAGATTTAGCACGGTGGTGCCATCACCTGCCTTGCAAGTGCAAGGTCCTTAGTTCAATCCCAAGTACTGCAAAAAAAAAAAAAAAGGGTTCTTCAAATGTATCAGGAAGGAAGGTGGTATATATGAGCCTGACTGCAAAGTTAGTGATGAAAAATAAAACCGATATAATAGCTCTCATGTGTGTCCGTGCAATATGTCTCCATGGAATATGTAAAGAGGGATCTTAGAAGAGGAAAGAGATGATAATTAGTGGTCTTGGAAAAAATGAATAGGTCAGAGAAAGCTAATGGGATGCCCATATGGGTAGCAGTGTTAGTCAGCTTTCAGCTACTGTGACCTGAGATAACCTATAGGGAGGTTCAGTCCCCACGTACTTGGCTTTAGTTGTTGGTTTAAGACTGTGGCAACACAAGACATCATGATGGGAACATGTGGCAGAGGGCTGTTCCTCTCATGGCAGCCTGAAAGCAGAGAGAAAAGAGAAAACCCAGATCTCACAACTTCCCATACAAATACACTCCCACTAACCTAACTTTCTCTCTCTAGGCTCCACATCTTCAAAGTTCCACAGCTGCAGACTGAGGATCAAGCCTTTGACACATACGTGGGCCTTTGGAGGGACATTTATCTAAACTGTAGCAAATGCTAGTCTGGTTTGTTGAAAATTACAGTTGAGTCTAGTCAACTTAACTATAGGCTTTTTCACATTAAATTATTTCAGGCAAGTATAGAAGAGGAAAAAAGGAACAAGGGATTAAGTAAAGTAAGACTGTAATAGAAAACCTAAATCTGCACTAGACAAGAAAACAAGAACTCATATGTGGAATGGTAGGGCTAGGGGTGTGGCTTGATGGTAAAGTACTTGCTAGGCATGCTCAAGGGGCAGGGTTCCATCTCCACCACTGGTAAAATGCAGTGATTGTGAACAATGGTTGGAGTGGAAGACCAGATTAATTATGGGAGTGTAGAACATGACTGTATAAGGACATTAGAACTTAGCTATTGCAACAAGTTTACACTGCTGGTGATAATGGCTTGGATATGACCATATGGTTTGATATTTGTTATGCGATAGAAAAAAGGTTGATTGAAGCTAATGTAGACATTTAGAAACTATCTGTGTATAGCTGAAAGGTTCTGGGAATGATAAACAGTAACAGTGGTGGATCCACGTGCTAAAATTATCTATGAAGAATGGCCAGGAAGATGACAGCAATGAGAGCTCCAGGTGGGGACATTTGAGGACAATCCTCAGGAGACAAAGTTGTGGGGAGTTATATCCATAACCCAAGAAGGTAAGCATGGAAGTAGCCAACCACACATTGGCTTTTGGGAACATGGTGCCTAAGAAGGATTTAAAAATCTTCCTGACAGCATGGTTCATGCTGCGTCTTGCAGCTATGCTGGTCTGGAGTGACCGAGTAAACCAGAGGATAAAGAAAAAGAAGCAAAGAGAACGTAAATCTAGCTGGTCTGATTATCCTAATGAAAACACAATCAGTAAAGAACACTGCACACAATCTCTAAGGGAACATGAATTTGGTTTGAGTGTTTGTAGCCTTTTTTCCATTTGTATGTATTCAATTTTGACTCGTTACTAACAAGTACATTTTATCTTC
Organism: Petromus typicus; assembly: GCA_004026965.1. NCBI lineage: Eukaryota > Metazoa > Chordata > Mammalia > Rodentia > Petromuridae > Petromus > Petromus typicus. The sequence continues at coordinate 17,294 of PVIR01016843.1, forward strand.
ATAAATATGTTGACGTTTGCAGAACTCATTATACAGTAAACACCAAAAATATTTTCCCTTGTTTATAAGACTCCATTTTCTGGTCTCACAGATGCATTTTGTTTCAACAACCAGGTGAGCATGTTCAGTATCTGTAGCCTTTCATAAGATAAAAATTATTGTAAAGCAAATGTTTTCCACTTCTAAAGTAATCAAGTGAGAAGCTGTCATTTTATCAGACAGAAAATACTGTTGAATAATGAACAAAACTAATAATCCAGAACTGCGATTACATATATAAAAGGATGAGACAGCGAAGAGTCCCAAGCAACTCTCTCCAAAAGGCTCTCTTAACACTCCCACAGCTTTTTATTTTCAAATAGAAAATAAGCAGTATTTGAGTGCTGACACCTTTATTCCCATTTCACTGGAAACAAAGAACATTTATCTGCTAGTCAAAGTGTCTTATAATCCAAATGTTAGCTCACTGAGAGCTATAAATTGCTTAAATTGCAGATTTTGAGCAATAAAAGCAATTACCAAACTCTTCAGTTTCAGATTACTTAAGGCATATAAAAGTATTTTTATATAGCTTAAATGAAACGTAACCAATGGCTTACAACTTAGTCAAATGCCAAAGCTGAATATTATTTAGGGAGTCATAAATTACGTGTTTTGCACACTTTCAAAAAGCTTTCAGCTGGTGTTGATCATGTTTTCATTTTTAAAGCATTACTGCTTTAACACATACTCATTAGCTGCCACCTAGAAAACATTAAGCATTTGTACAATGAACACATGAGCCAGTTTCCTTTTGTTCTAGAAGTATAATATAATCCTTTATTTCAGTATATTTTCTTTATTCACAGAATATTAGGCTCATGTTACATGAAGGGTGCACTTACAATTTAGTAACCATGGGGTAAGACTTCTACAACATTGCAGCAACAGACCAAGTAATGGCCACTTACAGCCGCAAAAGCTGGGGGAAGTATTTAGTGCCTTGCGTTTAGGGTTGGATAGGCCCAAGATCATTTTACAGGTGTTTAGGGGAAAGGAGAAACAGCCTCCTCTCATCTTATTAAAAAAAAAAAAAAAGAAAGAGAAAGAGACTTGAAAAATCCGTAATGTATTTCTTCCAACCACGGGAACTCAGAAAGTAGCCCTAACAAGGCGAAACCTTCTAAGTTTTGAGTGTAATATTTTCCCAACTGGTCTATTCTGTTCTTGGATTGCTTTCGTTCCTTGAGAAATCCTTTTCCTGAGCCAAACTCTGCCTCTAACTTCATCCTGTTGGCCTCACTCGTGCGCTGTGGAGACCTCCGGCCAGCTACCACCTCCTCCTTCCGCCAGTCGGGACCACACGGTCGTCGCGTACAGCCAGGTCTCCAGCTCTGGCCTCACGGCGCACAGCAGTCCGAGGCGGCGACGCGGGGTCCGGGCCACGCAGTGGAGCCCTCAGTGGTGCAGCCCTTTTGTTTATTCATCTAACGGTCCGCTCAACACGCCTTCTCGTACCGGACCTGAAAACGCCTTTGGGAGATGTTGGGGACACTGGTGAGTGCGGTCCACGGGGCGCTTCTGGGGTCAAGGGCACAGAGGCGCTCGGCGTTCGCGCTCCCGGCTGCACTCGGAGGAGCCGAGAGGGGGCGGCGGCGGCGACGAGGCGGGACGGGCGCGGGTCCGAGCGCGGCGGGCGGGCAGGCGGGCGGACGGGCGGCAGCGCCGGGACCGCGGCGGGCGGCGGCATCAGGGGCACTCGCAGCCCGCCGCGCAGCAGCCCGGCAGGCACACGCACACGTGCACGCGCGCCCCGCACCCGGCCCCCGCGCGGCCCCGGGCTCTGGGAGGCGGCGGCGGCGGGGGGCGGGGGCGCGCTGGCCGGCGGCGGGCGGGACCGCGGGCCCCGCGCGGGCGGCGAGCGGGCGGCGAGGGCGCTCGGGGGCCGGTGCGCACGGCGCCCATGCTCGGGGTCTCACGGTCTGCGGCGCGGCCTGTCCCGCAGGTCTGGATGCTCGTGGCGGGCCTCCTGCTAGCGCTGACGCCGGGCCGCGCCGCGGTCAGGGCGGGCAAGCGCCCGACACGGCCGCGGGGCTGCGCGGACCGGCCGGAGGAGCTCCTGGAGCAGCTGTACGGGCGGCTGGCGGCCGGGGTGCTCAGCGCCTTCCACCACACGCTGCAGCTGGGCCCCCGCGAGCAGGCGCGCAACGCGAGCTGCCCGGCAGGGGGCAGGCCCGCCGACCGCCGCTTCCGGCAGCCCGCCAACCTGCGCAGCGTCTCGCCCTGGGCCTACAGGTGAGCCGGGCGGGGCGGGGCGGGGCGGGGCGGGGCGGGGCATGCCGGCAGATGAGGGAGAAGAAGGCCCATCACTTCCCTTGCAAAAATCCTCCGTATCCTTGTTTACCCTCCTGTATTTCCTGCGCGGCAGGCTCTTCTGCCTGTACGTGGTACGCATCTCCCCAGGCCAAGTAATTCTTTATTGATTCCTGGGGAGTTTGCATGAGAGGCCAGCGGTAACCACGAAAGTGCAAGAGTATAGACATATTTTGAGAGCTGGCTGGAGGTTGCTGGACGTAGGCCCAGGGGCCGGTGGGCTGACTAGGAGAGAAACCTTCACCCGCAGAACAGGACCTGATGGGAGGGGCTTCCAGCGGGACAGTTTACCTGGAACCCAGGGTGGTAGTGCAGGCCCTAATCCCAGCACTCTGGAGACAGAATCTTGAGTCAAGGCCAGCCTGAACTATGCTAGAGAGCCCCTGTCTCCAAAAAACAAACAAAAACAAAGCAAAAGCTGGTATGGGGTGGACTTCGGAGGATGCACATGATGTTGGGTATTGGGAAGGCATGGAGAATGGGTGAGAGTCTAAGATTCTGCAGAGGGGATTTCGGAAGAAAGGAGCACCCAAAGGGATAGCTGACATCCAGAGTCTGCATCGAGTGTAGCTAGCACGTCCTGTGCACGTGCTGGCAACTGCCCTCTCCCCGCAGAGGGACAGCTCACAGAAGGGTAAGGTGTGCAGTGGAAGATACAGCAGCCCATGGAAGATAGGAAGGGCCCGGGGCAGGGCTTGAGGGAAGGACAGTCGGCAGCCAGCTGCAGGAAAAGCTGCCTGCTCACGGGGTTTGGTTGGGCGCTGCAGAGCATGTTAGAGGCCGATCAATCTTACCACCAGCTAGAAAGGGGCACAGAAAGGGCCAAAGAAAAAGCCATGACAGAGACTTGCCTAATGTCAAAGTATGTAGTTGAACAGAAGGTCAGTGCCTCAAAATGGGGGCGAAGACAAGGACTGCAAGCTAGCCATCATTTATGGGCTACACACAATAACTGGAGGGAGTGTCAGGTGACAGTGGCGATCTCAGGTCAGTGGAGTCTCATGCTGATAAACCAGGAAAGAAGAGCATCTCTACAGCTTTGAGTGTGTGGGGGGGGGGTCGTCTTAAGCCCTTGAGCGCCATGGAGCCCTGGACCATTGAGGCCTCAGCATTGACTGGAGGCATAGTGGAGTTATGTTTCCTCAGCATGCCACAGCCAGCTGGAGAGCAAGGTAACCTTGGGCCTCAGTTATAGTCACACTTTAATTATGGAATGACTTTCCCCCCATAATTTATGGAGAATGGCTCTTAAAGGAGCAGGGGCTCGAGGGGCCTTGTAAGCAAGTGGTGCTCAGCGGCTCTCCCCATGAGGACTGCCCCTCCCCTCCTAGGGACCAGGAGTTCAGGGCCACCTGGCTTTCACTCAGGAGCAGTCTTAGCCTGGCGGGATGGTTTTAATCAAGCCATGTAACTACTTCACGTTCTGGAAAGGAAGGTTTGTCAGGTAGGCATTGCTGTAACAAAAACCTGAGGTGGCCAGTGTAGAAAGAGGAAAGGTTCATTTGACTCATGGTTTAGTGTGGACCCCTTGCTTTTAGTGCACTGGGAGGGTGCTGGGTGACAACGGGGAAGCGAGTGGTAGAACAAAGCCACTCATTTTAGGATTGGGAAGCAAAAGGGAAGAAAGGGACTGGGGTCTCTGTCCCCAGTGAGGGTACATTCCCAGTGATCTGAAGGCCTCCAGAGAGGCCCCTCCAAGCCTGGACTGCTGGACCTGATGGGAATGTCTGGGACCATAACTGTAGCAGCAAGTGTTTCAGCGACCAATGAAGGGGACATGGTGCAGACTCACTGCCACGCTCCCAGCAGGGGCAGTGAGAGTCCCAACTCAGGTAGTGCCGGAGAAAAGGTGAGGCCAGGGTCGCATGAGAGAGACTAATTTAGAAGGAAAACCCTTGGCTTTCGTGGGTGATTGATTCCAGGTAGGAATGAGGGCCCAGGAGGCTCTCACATCTGCCCTGGGCCAAGGCTTCAGTTCACAGAAATGTAAAGATTGAAGTGAATGAAACACATCTGGGGCTCCCCCTGTGACACAAGCCCTGCTCGGTGGAAGAGGACTTACTTCTGCCTGGGAACGTTCCAGGGTCCCTCCACCTGGCCGCCATGAGGAAGACCAAGTTCTCAGAGCCCCACCCCTTCCACCTCGGCTGTTCTTTATCTGATGCTTCCAGGGCACCACCATGGACCATTTGTTCTCGTGACTTCATTGTCATGCTCTTTTTTTCTCTTCTCACCATTCCGAAGACACAGCGAAGTGCGTGCGCCAGCAAATCCTCCTCCTGTCTCCAACTAGCGGTCATGGTGTGTAAAGATGTTGAAGTGGAGATCTCTCCAGATAACAGTGTGACTTCTTTCTCTGCACAGAAACCACTGCTTCTGCATCGCCCTACCCAATCCCAGGAGTCTTGCTGATACACGGATGTTAGGCCGGGCTCAAGGGTCCATGCAGTGAGTCTTAGGTCCTCTTGTGTGCCCATTTCCCATGTTTCTGGCCTGGATCATTGGTGATATGTAGAGCAATTGTAGGAGAAAGCAAGGAGCTTGTTTTGGGCCCATTGAGTTTCACATGTTTGGAGGGTATGCAGGTGACAGCTGGCATGGATGTGGGCGTGGGAGTTTAGGAGTAAGAGCAGGGCTGGGGAGTAAATCAGGGTCTGCGTTCTTGGCGATCTGCAGAGGATGAAGTCATCTGCTGGCCTGAGGACCAGCTGAGGTGGTTCTGACTTGTCCTATGTGGAGCCTCACCACTGGGTGGACCTGGGAACGGGACCAACAGGACATAAACTGGCAACATGTGCATTTGTTACATTATTTAGCAACAGTGATGACACTGGACCCTGGGACTAAGGGAGGTAGCGTGTCCACCTTAGGAGGAAACAGTGTTCGGGGTAGTGCGGGCCAGGTCTTCTGACTGCTGGTCCTGACGGCCAGCCCTGCAGGAATTCACGTCTCTCTGTCCTCCCCTGTTACTGCTCTCCTTCCCTTGGGTCAGTGAGCAGACAAGAAAAAGTGAAGCTCACGAGCATCTTCTGCACGAGGGGTTGAAAAGGTGCATGCTTGGCTTCTTCGTGCACTGCCCAAGGCTCTCCTGATGACCCACAACCTGTATTCACAGGCTATGCACACTCCCCCTGTTTGCAGGTTCTGCAAAGATCCAACCAACTACAGGTCAAAATGTTTGAAAAAAATTACATCTGTGCTGAACATATACAGACCTTTTCTTGTCAGTGTTTTCTGATCAGTATAATACAGCACTAACATGGCATTTATACTGTAGGTACCATGAATAATTTGATTTAAAAGTATAGAAAAGGATATATGTAAGTTCTATGCAAATACCGTATCAAGAGATGTTAGCATCTGGAGAATTTGGTATCCTTGGGGGTTCCCTGTGGATAATGAAGAAAAGAGAACTTTTTCTGCGGAGCAAAACAATCAGAGACCTTGAAGAGAGATGGCTAGGGGAGCAGACTACAAGTCAGAAAAACCAACAGACACAGGAAAGGGTGCTTCAGGTGGACGAGATGGGTACTGAGACATTTGAAATACCTAGACGCTTTCCTGGGCTGCAGGAAGGTGCATCGTGTTGTGGGACAGCCGGGTTGCCAGCTGGAAGAAACACAAGTAGATCTCACTTCTGTGTGATTCCAGATGATTCAAAGACTTAAATATAAAAAATAAAACCACAAAGATGGAGAAAAACATTTTCAATTTATAGTCTTGGAATACAGCCTGCCTACCTAGCAGCTCACAGTCCCCAAACGTCATAAAAGAAGAGAAGGCAGTTACATAATCGTACACCATTTTTCTCTTGGCAAAGCAAGACAAAGATAAGGGCAAAAAGGATGAAAAGTATTTGCAGCGCATGTCGCGAAAGGCTTATTTCTTGTGAAACTCCTGTACAGTAAGGAAAAGGCCACGCTGTCATGGGAAGAGGAGCCGTGGTGAAGAAGGTCCCCAGGAAAGTCACATGGCTCCAGTGCTTGATACATCTGGAGCTGATTGCCACAGACACAGTAAGGGAAATGCATGTTAAAAACATACTGGAAAACACTTCTTTTCAACCACCAGGCAGGGTGTATGGAAGAAGGAAGAAGCTTTTTTTTTTTTTTTTTTTTTAGACAGGGTCTCACATTTGTAGTTCAGGCTGGCCATCCTCCTGCCTCTGCCTCCCAAGTGCTGGGATTACAGGCATGAGCCACCACGCCCAGCACTGTGGTATGTGGTACCGATTGCTGGTGGGCGTGAGTCTCCACTCCCAGCATTGTTATATGTAGTTATGGGGGATTGAACTGACCCTTGCACTTGCAAGGCAGGTACCAGAACCACTGAGCTAAATCCTTGGCCCGAAGCCATTTTTAAATAGTCAAAGGGTGTGAATTGGCACAGCTTTTATGTTGTTTTATGAAACAGTCTCAATCTGTTACGAAGGCTATCCTTGAACTTTGGAGTAACAAAAGTGATCCTCAGCCTCCCAAGTGTCTGGGACAACAAGTGTGTGCCACCACACTGGGCTTACAATTAGATTTACTAATTTATATGTCCTCTGGCCAGCAATTCCACTCATCAGTATTTCCCTGTAGACCCACACATCCATGTTCCAATGAGTTAAGTAAAATACTGCACAGCTATAAAGAAGACTGTAATAGCTCTAAAGCACCCAAGAAAATCAGTAAGCCACCAGAACTAGAGAAAGACACTTTCATGTTTAAGTTGAAAGCAGAAAGGGAAATTACTCTGCCCTGAGGAATAAGCAGATACTGAAGATGGGAAGTTTGAGAGCCTTGATAGGAAGGGAACTTTTTGCCTGTAAAGACCACAGAGTAACCAGAAGAGGCACCGTGCACACTGTGGCGGGATTTCAAAGCACGGTGGCCTGAAGATGAAGGGATCGGGTCCCAGGGACACCTCCGGAGAGTAGAGCTGGGATCCCACGCTGGACCTGCTGACCCCACTGAGCCGGGCTCCTGCCTAGTGTGCTATTAGGAAAACAATGTTCAACTCCCAGAATAGAAAAATATTTTCTCATTTACTTTGTGGCATAATGTTTGTTTCTCTTTTGCTTGAAAAACAAAAGTGCTGAAAATAAATCCATTTGGTTGCTCACTAAGTTTTTTACAGCTAGATGAATAGGACATTGAAGTTATTAAGGTTTAAAGACACATCACCCACATATTGTGGAGCACGAAGATAAACACTTGCCCGTACACTCAGTAATTTTAAACTGTTTACATTTTCAATTTTGAGTAGTAGTCTAAAGATATTTTCCTCTTGGATATGAAAAGTGAACAGTAATTTATTTTTAGGTTTTGTTTCTCTTCCTCAAGGGAGTGAAGGCACTACACCTAAGTTTATTTTGCAGTAAACAGCTCCATGGATAGTAATAAGAGCAGGAGGGTGAATGGAAAGAAAAACTGAGAAACAGGATAGGGAGGACTGTGGAGAGGGAGTTTGTGTGACTTGAAAATAGGCACACTGGGCACAGAGAAATCAGGCAGGTGTGAGGGCCACCCCCCGCCCACTGGGGCAGGTACAGTCAGGCCCCCGGGCAGGGTAAGGCCAATCAGCCAGTGCAGATACCTGGCCAGAGTAAGTGCGACCGTCTCCCTGGGAAGACCCCCTAGTTAACAGAATGACCGTCTCCCTGGGAAGACCCCCCTAGTTGAAAGAACCTTGGGAAGAGAGGAAGTCAAAAGAAAGTAAACGTCCTTGAGGGACTTGGCTTGAAAAGCGCATAGACACAAAGGACTAACAGCAAGATAGGAAGCCACCTTGATCTCCAGCCTTAAGCAAGCGGAATCGTTGGATGAAGCTGTGATGCAGCTGTGAAGAATGAGACGCTGCCCATGTGCCTGAGAATAGCTTCCGTTCACAGAGTGCACCCAGGCACCGAGGACAGCTGCAGTGGCCTGTGGGCCAGTGCGGTCACCTGCCGCAGTGTGAGCCCCACGCTCTGAGGTACTCACCACCCAGTGCATGGTAGCGCTGTGTCAGGAAAGCTGAGGGCGGGGGAGGATTTCTGGCTTCTCCTTTGACTTCTAAGTTGATTTAAGTTAAATATTCTGTATCCCATGTGGGTTGTCCATTAATTTTTCCGTTTTACCAACATAGAAACTTATTTACTCATTGAATATTGACTGAGGGCTGCACAGGGCCGAGGCGGGAGCATAGTCCCCAGCTTCCCCAGTGACCACAGCCTACATCACTCTCTCTAACAGATCCTCACAGGACTGAAACAAGAACCAGGATGCAGCCATCTGCTCCCTGCCTTATCTGCCTTTTCATTTTCTGTGGTTTCAGTTACCTGAAGTCAAATTAAACAAAAAATTCTAGAAATAATTGATCTGTTTTAAGCTTCATTCCATTCTGCATAGAGTGGTGAGACTTTGCCCACTGCGTCCTCCCGGATGCCTGAATCCACTGCGTCCCCACCACTGGACACCACCCTGCTGTTCCCCACCCGGTGTATCAGGCAGCTGTGCAGCGCTGCAACACCTGTGTTCGGAGGATCCATATTTATGGCAGCAGCTTGATACAGCCTTTGGCTTGTCATGTGGACACTGTGTCATCTCACCATCACAAGAAGGGTGAGTATGTGCAGTGAAAAGTTTTGAGAGAGACCACATTCACATACCCTGTTCACTTTGAATTACGGTACCTAAATTATAAATTAAACTTGATAAGACGGAGTGTATATAGGAAAAACATAGTCCACAGATTCAGGACCATCTGCAGTTTCAGACATCCACAGGGGCACCTCAAATGTGACTCCAACCCAGGAGGGCAATTGCGTAACATTACAGAAAGTTATTCCCACTGCAACCAATTATCCTTTGAAAAGTATTTCCATTTACGTTTTCCTAATGCACCTTCCCCTTTTATACGCTTTCACCTCTCTATGCCAGCACTAAGGACAAAGGGTCCCTGAAGAATGAGAAGACTCTACCCAGGGGACCGCAGAGCTGTGTTCTTTGCCAGCTGGAAAAGGCGTTTGCAGGGGCCACTGTGGCCGATGGGGGGCAGCACCAGGCCAGCCCAGCCCTTTGGTCTGTGGGATTTGGGGCTGGGATCCTTTACCTTTTTTTTTTTTTTTTTTAAGTAATGTTTTCTTTAGCAAAGTAACTTTCCTGGGTCCTTGTTTCCAACCTGGGTCATTCTGTGACTTAAGACAAACTAACCTTTCTGTCTTCAAGGAAAATCTATACTACTGTAACAACATAGCTGTGTGTCATATCTGATACATGTGTAGTATCTGTACTAGCACAAACACTGCATCCTTTCTGCACCATCTTACAGTGATGATGTTTTGTTAAGGAAAAAATGATGGAAGAGAGCACAGAGCAGACAGTGGACCGTCCTGGCTGGGAGCTGCAGCCTCAGCCCAGACACAGGGCCAGGTGCTGCTGTGGCCATCCATGGCTGTGGGAGAGGAGACAGAATTTTCCCCTCTTAAAAAATATTTTTGTGGATACATGACCTTGAACTGGCCAAAAGTACCACAGACCCCCCCCGCCCCGCCCCCCCTCCCCGTGGGCTTCTCAAAATACAGTGGCTCTATTGCACCTATCACTGTTTCACAGAGTAAAAATAAGAGCATTGTCATGGAGCATTGTCACAGGATTACCGTTTTGCTTTGATAGTCATCTCCCCCAAGGGCTGGGCTGTACTTTAGCATCTACAAAGCAGCCAGGGAGATGACAATATTTCATCCCTGAGCAGTATTTCATTCAGTGTGCCTCACCTGAATAAAATGTGTATGCCCTTCATGCCAACAGAAGGATTTGGGCAAATGCAGGAAGTTCCATACATGCCACAAAATGACATTCCTTGTGGTGTCTGTCTTCCAGAGAGGACACGTGAAAAGTGTGAAGGACACCGCCCCTAAGTTACTAAGTGATCAAACAAAGTACCGGCAACTCTTCCGGAATTAAAGAAAGAGGCTTGGCTAACGTGGTGTTGGCCGCCCCTCCGTCCCAACCTGTGTGGTCAGCTGTCCTGCTGGGGGTCAGGTGGACCCCTCCCTGGGCAGACAAGCACTGGCACCTCCTCCCACACCTCCTCTGTGCCCCAAGGACGGACACATCAAAGATGGCTCTGGACCAGCATTCTGCAGCTCCCCTGATGGGAAGGCTAAGCCACCCTGTGGGCATGAGTCGTGATTTTCCTTCCCAGCTGCTCCGAATGCATGCCATTTCCATAGCAAAATAATACAGCCCTTTGAGAAATTTGGGTTCTCCTGCTCCTGTCTCCCCTGCTACTTCCTTCCATAAAATTCCTCACACACAGACACACTGATCTTCCAAAACCTTCTCCAAAGCCCAACTCTCGCTCTCCTCAGCCTCCTGGATGAGCAGACTTTATACACAGAAGGGATGGATGTCCTACTTGTGCCTTGGCCACTCACCTGGTACCTGGCTGGCTGCTAAGTCCCACTGACCCGGGAGCCACATCTTGTATTGTGCAGTTCACTTAGCTCGTGGTGCAGGTGACTGAGACGCTTTGGACAAAGCCCCCACCCTGGCAGTTCCCCCCGGGAGTGATGGGGGAAGGCAGGCAAGCAAAGCCTTCCAGCTCCTAGTGACCCTGAGCTGGCTCATTGGCAGAAAAGCTGGATTTGCTCGGTAGCCGCCCCACTGGCTCAGCTTCAGGCCTGGCCTCCGTGCCGTTTAGGATAACAGTCCCCAACAGAGCAGGACTGACCTCTAGTTCTCCTTGGCCACATCTGAAGCCCCTGGGATCTGTGCCCAGGTCAGGCCCACTGAAATCCCTGGCTGATTTCTCCGTGTCCTCTATTGGGACAAATGCACAACTGAAAACTCTTGCAGGGGCCAAAGGGGCATTTTTCAGAACTTTTTGGCAGCATAGAGCAAGCTCTTTGGCTCCCTCTGGCCTGAGCAAATGGAAGGAAGGTGGAGGCAATGGGCCTGCTGCCCTAGCTTTCCTGCAGAGAGAAGCTCTGTGGCCTCCAGTGTCCCCAGTAACTCCCTATCAACCCACAAGCCCACAGCCCTGGTCTGTTACCAGGACCCATGTACAGTGGGTCCTCCCATGTATCACCGTGAACTCCCCTCTCCAACTGTGGGGTTGTCCCAACAGGCAAATGAACAATTGGAAGAATCACTCAAACCAGTGTCTTGTTGTTTGATTTTTTCAATGCTGGGATGTATCTCAGGGCCGCTCACTTGCCAGCCAAATGCTATACTGAGAGGTACACCGTACTCCTCAGATCCTGGTCTTTTTTATGTATTACTTCTCCTAAATGTGGGGGACAAATGGCCTTGACCAAACTGTCTATCAGAATTATCTAGGAAGCAGGAAAAAAGCCAACATCTATTTCAGAGCAATTAATTCAGAATCCCTAGGTGTGGGGGAACAGCATCACTATTTTTTTAAATTCATGTTTGTGCCTCCAATGTAGAACATCTAAGATCCCAAACCCATTGTAATGGCAATGCTGATTCTTGTGGGATAGATTTATAGTATGGGCTAGTATGGTCACGTAATCCAGATGTACTTGGGAATATTCAATTGTTTGCAGTCAGCTGCTGTGGAAATGTCAACCCTGAGTGGCTTTGGCAGTGCAGCTGGAAAGGATTTTCTGTTGGCTTGTGTGAATCAGTGACTCTGGGTTTGAATGACAGGCGGTTCATTTGGGTACCACATTAGCATGGAGCTTCTTGGTGGGGGGGTGAAGTCTGAGAACTTGGCTTACTGGTTGTTTTTATGTATATTTTTATTGAGTATGATATGCTGATTTGATACATGTGTACATTATGTAATGAGCAAATCAGTAATTAGCATGCCCATCACCTCCTACAGCTATCATCTTCCTTTAACAAGAATCTCATGTGGTTCTGCTGTAGGTGCTCTGAAAACCACACTTGGAAATCTTGTTTGCACCACCGTCTTATCTCCTGCAGTGGAAGAGTTTTCAGAGGAATCTGAGCTGTGAGCAAGTGAAGCTGATTGTCCCCCAGAGTTTCCAGGGCACTGTCAGGTGTCCTGATCGTCCCAAGTGCCCACTCCTTCATCCAAAAGGTCGTAATTAGTCCCTGCTTACCTCTCTCTGTAATTTTAGGACCAACTCACCTAGTTCTCAGAAATCTTACTAAAATTTTTATTAGAAATGCATTGACTTGATAGACTAATTTTGGAGCTTCCCAAGACCTTTGAGACCCATTGTATTACAAGTATCTTTCCTAAGTGTGAAACATTCATACAAATAACACGTTCTAAGAGAGCTGAGGACAGTAGCCAGTTGATGAACCCACCTTCTTTGCGTTGCCGAGCCAGCCAGAGTAGAGTGATTTACTCAAGACTGCTGGTGGTTAACTAAGTTGCCCAAAATTTTATGTCCAGGCTTCTTGACCCCTCCTGCTTTTTCCTACTGAGCCTAAGCCCCTGGCCTCCAGAGCCATATGCTGAGGCCATTCTTTCTTCACTTTCACTCCTTCATATCTGCACATCTCTGGTCAGAAACAGGAAGTCAGCCCCACCGTGGTCTTGAGTTGGAGTCTTCTGGTGGCTTAAAGGAGCCAATTCTATTCAGCCTCTGCTGCACTGAAATGGAAATTATTGCTTGTTTTGCAAGGTGGCTGGATGATGGAGGAAGAGTGTATGCCAGTAAGTGCCCAGCTATCCTGGGCATCAGAGGAGCACATCAGGTGGCTGATTGCTCCTGGAATGGAATGTGCTCATTGTTCTGAGCCTGTCCTCCCGGAACCGCTTTGAATTGTTTCCTACCATGTGCAGGCCCAGGGGCAGCAGTGTTCAATCTCTGTTGTCACTTGCATTCCTCCCTGAGCTCAGTTTCCATCACCTCTAATCATCCCAGGAGGTCTTGTGCTTTGTTCTGGGATTAAGCCAGGCCAGCTGTCACTCACTTGAGCCAGCCTCCACATGTGGCCCGGGGCCACTTCTGAGGTTCCATCAGAGGGGAAAACTTGATGTGCTTCAAGCACAGTCCTGGGTCAAGTTCGTACAAAGCAGTTCGCGAATGTGTGGAGAACAATTGTTCCTGCAGTGGCAAGACCACACACAGCGGTCCTGCTGGGGTCCTTCCCTGTGGGGAAGAGCACAGTTCCGGTTGGAGTGTTTTGCTGTTCTTTCTTTTTATTTTTTCTGGAGCCGGAGATCGATCTCAGGACCTTGCAATGGCCAGACAAGCGGCGGTTTCTCAGTGCCCCTTTCTCTAACCAAGAGCCATTCCTGGCTGGTGCTTTCTCAGACTCTAGGCAGGAAGCGAGGAGCTGGCCCTGAGCTCAGCGTCTGTGCCTGGTCTGCCTGTTGTATCCCTGGTGCTTTTCTTGTGACCTCTTGTGCAGGTCCTGACTGGCCCCTGTCTCAACTGGTCAGGCTGGCCTTTATGCATTGGTTGTGCTGCTGATGACACAGCCATGGCGGTAGCTCTGGTCTGTGTTGCCAGCACTTGGTGGCACCATCCTGTCATCAGGGTGTCCTCGTGGTCTCAACACCACAAGGAAAACTGCCCACATCATCCCACTCTCCTCTCCCAGGTCCCAGGCAAGAGACAGTGAAGGGTGTGCAGGCGGGTGTCTTGTCACAAGTCTTAACCTAAAGGGGTTGCAGTGCTGCTGGTGGGTCCTTCCTGGCCACCAGCCAGAGGCTAAGGTGGGCAGTTTAACTGGACGAGCCTCTGATCATCATGCACTTTAAGGACTGTCAGTTTCAACTGCAGAGTAACATGGGTGATGCCAGAGTGCTAGTTGTTCCTCAGTCACACCGAGGATGAGCCTACGGAGGATGAGAATGTAGAGCTCAGCCTGACTAACTTAATTCCTCTTTGAAAAAAGGCCTGGCCCTGAGCTAGTCTCTATCTTAAGAAAGGCCCCAAATTCTTTAGAACATGAGTAACCCAACCAGGGCGCATTTTACTAGCAAGGACCAGTCACCAGGGCAGCAGCCTCTGTTACCTGATAGGACTAAACCTAAAGATTCTGGCCATGACTGCTGACCTTTACCCCTCATGTCCTGATAAAGAGGCTACTCCTTGAGACAAAGAAACTCCCTGGTTAGCCAATACCTAAAGTCCCCGTACTCTTTAAATTCTTAGACTATCCAACCACCCCACATCTTGAAACTTCCACCGCCTCCTCCCCAATCCCCACCATAAAAACCTGACCCTCCCAGGGCTCGGGGCTCTCGGCATCCTGCTGTTGGGAGTCCCTGCTGGAGCTTGAATAAACCCTCATGTATTTACATCGGAGTTGGCTCCTGGTACTTTTGGGGATCTCGTGATCTGGGTATAACAAGAAGGTAGAGGCAAATCAGGGGTGACTGACACCCTCAGGTCGTTGATATCACCAAGAAAGAGAGGTCCAGAAGTCTCAGGTGATCTGAGGCCCCACCCGGGTGCCCCAATCCTGTCCTGCTGTAGGGCGACCTTCCTGTACAATTCTCAGCATCCATGGGGTGGCTCAGCCTCCTCTCGAGGTTTTCCCAGGAGTCGACCCTGGCCTCCAGGGCTCCTGCACACCTTTGATTTCTCACCGGATTTCCACCCCAAGGCCATGTACATGAACACACACACACTCAAATCCATTACCACACCTCCACATGTGTGCATACAGGCTAGCATTCACACTCACACACTTGCTCAGACATGCTGACACATCCCACACGGGCCTACACTTGCCTGCATACGGCTGTGCCCACGCCCATGTGCATCCCTCCAGCTGCAGTCACCTCTCCACAGTCTTCTTCACGGTCGCCGTCTGTATTCTGCCTCGAGCCTGTCTGCCTGCTGCTCTCTCGTGGCTGCTCTTAGCCCCTGGCTTTGCTCAATGAAGGCCTGTTGCCTTTTAACTTCATCTCCCACGTCTCTGAGCTGTTCCATCATCAGGTCCCTCACAGGGCGAGGCCACTGTCCCAATACCTGGTGCACTTTTTTCTCCTGAGCCTAAGTCCCTGGCCTCCAGAGCCATATGCTGAGGCCATTCTTTCTCCACTTTCACTCCTTCGTATCTGCACTTCTCCAGAAACAGGAAGTCACTCCCAACCTTGATCCTGAGTTGGCGTCTTTGGCAGCCTGGTGTTCAATCTGTGGCATCAGTATTACTGATAGCTTTAGCCTTATCTACTTTAAGAATCAGGACCAATAAGCAGAGGGGAATAATTTGAAAACTATTACTTATAACCAGAAAGTAAATTGCTTCAGGAGAGCTTTTTGATAAAAGGATTAGCACTACAAAGAAACCAAGTGATTTGCATCAGGATAATAAGATAGATGGTGTGAAGACTTCTTAGGAATCAGGCAGAGCCTTTCACAAGCTCAGAGGTACAAAAACTGCAAAGTATTGTTTTGAAGAGAATCACTGGGCCCATTGCTCTAGAAGGACCACCTAGAGAACAGGTATTCATCCATTCAGGCATTCAGAGGCTGTTGCAGCCATGATTCAAGGGGTCCTAGCTAATGCTTAAACTAGCAGAACTTCTTGGTGTCATCCACATAGTGCTAGCTTTTTAGGCATGCAGAATGCAAAGAGTTATTAGACCAGGGAGCCTTCTAACCAGATTTGAGAAGGGGACCTGGCCATGGATGTCACCCAGTGGGTGAAGCTGAAAGTGCAGTAAAGACTCCAGGAAATTGGACATGCCAGAAACATGGAACATCTATTACGGAAAGTTGCAGGAAAAAGCTACCACAAGAGAGAAGCCATGAAGGCTGCAGTTGGCATTGCCATAGGGGTGGGTCTACCCAAGCTCTTTGGAGATCATGTCTTGCCACAACTTGCCCAAGTTCTGGACATGGAGCTATAGGATTTAATATTTGTCTTAGTGGGGTTTGGTTTGGTTTTGGTCCTATTTCTTTCTATCCTCTTTTTCCTTTTTGGAAGAGAAATGTGTATGCCATTTTATGTTGGTAGTACTTAATTTTCTCTTTGAGTCCAGAGGCTCCCAGCTAAAAGCTTGGAGTCTCACAGAAAATTTTGGGCTTAGACTTTTCAATAATGCAGAACTTTGAAGATTTTGACAACTCTTAGAGGTGGACTAAAATCCATGTTACTACATAAAGGGATGAGAGTGAGGATGGAGGAGTTAGGGTTCAGACCGGGGACGGGGTTGGGAGGAGTTAGGGTTCAGACAAGGGATTTCTCTCAAAAGCCTCATGTGTTTGAAGGGTTAGATCATGGGGGCACTGTATTCCTCAATGGCTTAACCCACATGTGAGTGAATAGCTGACTCGCTGTTGGGAGGTGGGGCCTATGTGGAGGTGGGTCACTGTGAGTATGACCTGGAAGGAAATGTGCTCTCCCTGGCTCTCCTCCCGTCTCTGCCTGCTGAGTACCTTGATGTGAGCTTTCATCTCCCCAGACTTTCCACCTTACCCAGCCTGCCTTGGAGCCAGCTGACTAGATTAAATCCTCTAAAATCTGTGAACTAAAACAAACATCCTCTTCTTGAAGTTGTGGATGTTGGGTACGGTATCTCAGTGACAAGGAAAACAACTAAGACATCGCAGGATCTCCCGGTTCTGTTGCCATCAGAGTCATATCTGAATTTCTGGCTATGGACATGCGTTCCTGACATGGGCATAGTTCTCCTCCTCTCTGCACTCTTCTTGACTTGTACTTCCTAACTGTGCCATGCTCCTCAGCCAACATGCCCCCTCCCCTTCCTCATCTGGATAAACCCAGCCAGGTACAACTTTGTTAGGAGGCCTCTCCGTGTCTCGCTTAAAATCATGCTTCCTTTAACAGTAGATATGTGTTGTCTCCCCATTGCCTAAAATAGCACTCGGGCACTACTTGGCTGAATGTTGGAAGCAACTGGAGATATTATAAATCCTAACTAGTTAGGATTTCCTTTCCCTTCACATCTCACAGTAGGATCTTTGAGGCTATCATCTAACTTTTGCTGCTTTCCCTAGCACAAAGGGCATCTTGATGGATAATACAATGAAAATAAATGATCGTTTGCTTCTTTCACAAACTGTATGAAGCTAGATGCTGCCCCACTATGCGAGGTGCCCCATCACACCTTACATCTTGTGACTAAGTCTCCATCACAGCATCATATTTATCCCTTGTGTTCGTCCAAGTAAAGACACCAGTTTCACCTGCTCTTCTTCCATGATGTTACCAACGACATAATGCAAAATAACTGCTAGGCCTTTGTGATTATTTATATCTGTGCTTTCATCCAAGTGCATAGAGTATCAGCCAGCCTTTTGTAAGTCATTGGTGAGCCATGGACTAACATCACTTCCCATGCACAGAACCTAATGCTTAACAGTAGAATCTGCTAAGTGGCAGCTCAGAGATACGTTGCATAATTTTATCCATGTTTGGATAAAATCCCAAACAACATGGCCATTTTGAAAAATTCCAGTCAGAGAGACGCTTAACATATTTTCCTAAGCACAGTCAAATTTGAAAGCGGGCAGCTGTCAGATGATTTGTTTTAAACAGACAGTTGTAAAAACAAAGATACTGAGAATAATATTTCCTCAGTTTGCCTTCAAGAAACTCAATTTCACCAAGTTCACCAACACTTTTGTGGATGGTGTCAAAGTGCCACCTGATACTTGACGTGCAACAAAACAACACTTTCATGGCACAATACAGAGTTTTCCCATTGTTCATTTGCTTCATATGACCATGTCTAGGTCTCTTGGAATCATCCTCCACTACCTGTTTGCATATTTGCTTTTGTTCCTGTAGTCATTTTATGGCGTTTGAGACTTGGATTCTATAAAATCACAAAATTGAAAAGAAACTGAAGCACCCAATACAAATTATCCCTATACCAAAAATAGCTAACACTATTAGTTAACACCTCGGAACTGGATATTCCCTGAGTCCGTCTATGGCAGTGATTCTCAGCTGGGGTTCCTCCTGAATTTGCTGACCACTGGTGCAAGGGAGCAGTGTTCCGCCAACCACAGGACTGGCCTGCTCTGAAAAAGGCATCTGAGAGCATTGCTTGCCTTGTTGGGGCTTTTGCTAAAATCATATCCAGTCTAAGCAAATATATACTTGTATATATAGTAAAAGTACA
>PVIR01016844.1:0-35949 GCA_004026965.1 Petromus typicus
ACATAACTAGGTAACCTAAAGTACTTGACTGTGCCTCAGTTTTCTTGTTTATAAAACTGGGGGTGGGGGTGAAGGGGCTGGGAATGTAGCTTAGTGGCACTGCGCCTGCCCAACAAGCACAAGATCTTGAGTTCAATCCCCAGTCTCCCCCTGACCCCCAAAAGTGGTGGGGCATGAAAATACTTGTACTTACCTCATTGGGTTTTTGGAAGGATCAAGTAAACTAATAATGTCTACACAGCACTTTGGCAGAGCCTGATGTACCCCATGGGCTTAATCTGTGTGAGGTGTTTGTAGTATACAAGCATTAATTAATTCCATGAATTTTGCAGCTGTCATTTAGCCGCCCTTTTCTGCACCTCTAGTTTCCATATTATAGATGTTGTGCAGTCTGCACGTCCCAGTGAGTGTCCTCACTGGAAATGGTTTCCATAGCCAAACATTGCTGCTTGTAGCACCGAGGCCTTCAGAAATGTACAGGATGAATCAGTCTGCAGGGGCTTCTCCTTGGTGTGTGGAGCCCCTTCTCTTGCGCTGCTGAGCACCAGCCCATGACCTTGCATGTGAGTGGCTCCTGCAAATGTCCTGAGCCCCACATTCAGCCCTGGCCTCCGTCCTCCTCTCAAGGATCCTGGAGCTTTGGTATTGCTGACTCCTTTTCCTGCAGAGAAGAGAACTATGAGCTTAAATTACGTGGAGATCAGCTGCTTGAACTACTTTATTCTGAAGCATGACCTAGCCACCATAACATTTTTTAAAATAATAGAGGTATTGCATTTTATAAGTTGTTGTTGAAAGACTTTTTGCTGTTTAAATATAACTTATAAAACAGATTTCCTGAAGCTTTTCCACTTAATGCAGTTGATTGAATTTCCACTGTTTTTATGCCTAGACACTAAGGTTTTTCAGGGTTGTAATAAAAATGCACAGATTGAAGACTTATTTTTTTCTCTCAATCAGTAGTACATCCATATATCCAGCTGGGCACATTGGTGCACACTTGTAATCCTGGCACTCAGAAGGCTGAGGCAGGAGGATTGCCATAAGTTTGAAGCCACCTTGGCCTATATAATGAGTTTCAGCCGAAATAGATAGCCAGGCCCCCCCCCCCTTTTTTTTTTTTTTTGAGACAGGGTCTCTCTTTGTAGTTCAGACTGGCCCTGAGCTCAGCCTCAAACTCACATCACAGCAATCCTCCTGCCTCTGCCTCCCGAGTGCTGGGATTACAGGCGTGAGCCACCACGCCCGACACTTTTTTTTTTTAAAGTCCAAGTTGTCTGAGATGTTAGCATTTTTAAAAGATGAGGTTATTCCTAAATAATTGCTAGTAAGTGATTGGTTAGAGGAATTTAAAATGCTGACTTAAATCTATGTGTGATACAGGGTGATGTCCGGAATGTGGGGTCATTTTTTAAAAGCAGATTAGAGTACCATATTTGTGTGAATTTTTAGTAAAAATGGATTTTAAAAATATTTTTATAGACGATCATCAAAATAGTGTGAGAACTGGGGGTGTAACTTAGTGGCAGAGCACTTATTTCTTAGAAGTCCTGAGTTGTGTTCCCAGCACGTGGAAGGAAAGAAGAGAGGGAAGACATAAATAGTGTCAGTGATTTTATTTGTTTGATAGAATTGTAGGTGATTTTATTTTTTTCTACACTTGTGTCTCTACTCATACGTACAGATTTGTGTGATGTATGGAGGGAGGATCAGAAAAAGGCATCTGAAGGCTGTTTCTTCTTGACAGTGGTAAGACAGAGGACCGACAGGCCTTGGAGGGAGTCAAGAAGGTGCTGTCTGGGGCCCAGAGTGGGTGTGAGGGGCAGCAGAGGCTTCGGCAGAGAAGGGCCTTGTCCTTGATCTTAATCATGCTGTTCCCACCTCCTGGGAAGGACGGCGGGGCTTTTCAGAGGCCCTTTGAAGGTGGCTTGGAGGGTGAAAATGAGTATTTAAAACTACTCAGCAAAGCCTTCACAGAAGCAACGAGAAAAACTCGAGGTTGATGAGAAATGGAAATGAAACTTCTCAGTTCTACATATTAACCGCACGAGTCACATGAATGAAATGGTCTGTGGTAAAATTTTAAGCTTTTAAAAACAGCAATTGAAAATTTCAAGTTGACACCCCAAAACACTCAGACCATTGCTGCCTGGTGCTGCTGGAAGTGGGCCTCCCAGTCTGAGTTTGAGAAAGAATTGTTCCCTTTTTTAGTTGTCAGAAGGCTTTTGCCCTCCCAGGCCCAGCCACTGGCGCTGTAAGGACGTGGTGGGGCAGGGCCGGGACAAACACTAGAGTTCTGTGAAGTCAAAGGACACGACTGCCTTGAGGGATGGTTGGCCACGTGCCCAGGGCTGATAGCTTTGGATTGGTGCTGAAGTTCCAGCAGGTGAAAGGTACACATTTACCTGCTGTCATGTGGAAGGCAGAGCTGCTTGTGGCTGGTTTTCAAGATATATTTGTTAAAGCCAATTTTTGTAGAGTGGACAGGAAAACAGGCTTGGACTTCCATCTAGAAGATAAAACTGAAATCATAAATAACAAAGCAGTGGTTTTTTAAAGAGTGAGTAATTGTTACTTATTGAATATCTGTGATGTGCTAGGTTTGACCTAATCCCACTAATTCCCTCAGTGTAGATCTCATCTCTGTCTACACTGAAGAAGCAGAACAGTTCTGTTTTAGCCTCAGAGTAGGCAGAATTGGGATCTTTGTGAGTGCAGAATCCCGGGTGCTCTATATCTCCTAGCAAGGCGGTGCAGGCAGGGAATGCTCTAGGGTGAAGGAAGGAAGCAGGCGAGGGGCTGAGGTCAGGATGGGGAGGAAGCTAACCCTCTCCCCGAGGGGAAGGGAGAACACGGTGCTGGTGCTCCAGGCAAGAAGAGGCTTTCAGAGAGTGACTGCAGACTCTTAATAGAAATGCCAGGCCTACATGTTTCTTTGCATCAGGACTGGTCAGAGCCTTTAGTGTACTGGAAATGAATAATGATATCTACACCAAACGTATTTACTGACCTTAGTATTTCATAGGATGATATGCAAATATTCTTTAGGCTATAATTTCCTCTGTTGTACTGAGTTTGAAAAGTTGTCCTAATCGAGTATGAAGACCGAGAGAGGTTCTGAAGTTCAAGATGAGAGAGTTAAATGGTATTGTTTAAGCAGCAGAGAGCCATGGGAGAGCCTGTCTGATGTGTTCATGAATATGTGTGTATGTGTATGTATTTTGCCTGGCAGTTCTGGCTAGTATTGTGGCTGGAGAGGAGAAAGGCGGGTTAAGTCTGGCAGAAAATCCAGCTTCTTCTACAGGCCGATGAGAGGTGAGGGTATGCAGTCCTCCAGTAGCTGTGGAGGGGAGATTATTCACTTTCTTCATAAAATAGTGAAGGAAAAAGCTGATAGGGGTCTGTAGTAGAATGTGGTGTATACAGGCTGATACAGATACACCTGTTGGCCCTCACTTTGCCTAGTTATGTGCTGTTGGATCTTCCCAGGTCAGAGGGCTCAGATGGAAAACAAGATCTGAGCCTTGTTGGAATGGAGGCCACTACTCAGACAGGGCTTCCCCAGGGAGCAAGAGGAGTAGAGGCTGAAACCTGGGCCTGGGAGTGAGTCCCTGTTTTGTAAGCCTGAGAATGACTTGATGGGGACGAAGGGACTTCAGAGAACTTCCCTCCAGCGATCTGGGAGGGTGAGGAGAGTGGCTGAGAATGCCCATCGGGCTGTGTCCCGCTGTCAGAGCAGACCTGCAGCATCCTCCCTGCTGGCCACCTGCTTCCCCTTCCAGATGACACACATCTGTCCCTTTGAGGTTTGACATCCACAGGTGCCTCTGTGGGCTCTAGAGGTCTTTGAACAGGTGTGGTTTCCAAGCACACCCGTGCTCTGACTGCAGTCTCCACAGGAACGTGGAAGGGCTAAGTAGCTGGCAGGCCTTGTCCTATGCACCATCTCCTCTATATCCTCGTTCTGGACTTTGCCAGGGGCCTGAAGTCTCTCTCTGTAAGGCTGGAAGCCAGCCTGGCTGCCCGGACTGCCAGCTGTCTGTGCCCCCCTGTCCCTGGCCTTGGTTTGGGGCCTGCCATAGCCCAGGGCCTGCTTGTCAGCACGTGGCTTGGGTTTCCATGTTAGCGTTCCCAAATTGGGATCTCAGGAGATCAAGTGTCCGGAGCAGTCCGATCGCACTGACTCTTCTCCAGCCACCAGCTGCGCACTTTTCAAAGGGCCTTGTGTAATTAGCTTGGGAGATGCTGCAAGGGACTGTGACAAGGACAAAGAAGACAGTTTTTAAAAAGAAAAAGAACAAATGAAGTAACCACCGGGGCTTTTGGGGTGGTGCAAGGTGCCTAGGCAAGTAGAAACCTCTCCCTGTTTTTCCCGCAAGCAGAGCCTCCTGTGGCCTGCGCTGCTGGCTCCCCAGACCCTCTGTGTAAATTCAGCCTCTGTCTCCCGCTCCCCCCTCATTATGCATTCCTTTAATCTGACCCATCTCCAGGTCGCCAGCTGGCAGGGACTCAGCAGATTCCAAACCCCAGCTGGTGCCGGAGTGTTTACACAGGCGGGAAGCTTGGCAGACAACTTGCCCCAAGCTACTCAGCTGTAGGAAAAGGTAGAAAGACATCCCTAGATAAGTGGCCTGTTTGTTTGCTGACTTTCTCTCCTCCCTCGGGCACCCTCCCATTTATGCCCATCCTCAGCCCATTTCCTGCCCTGTCCTTAAAAAATAGGAGCAAAGACTCGAGGACTCACTTTGTGCGGAGGAAACAACTAGCCATCCCTTTCATACAGCCACCCATAGGGGAGCGTCTGAGGTCTTGACTCTGCTGACTGTGGCAGCAGATCAGATATTATTTAAAAGACATTCGTCAGTATAAAGCCAGTTCCCATTCATAATGGGTGTGGTTGTTTCTAAGATCATAATAAAAGTTACGTGGTTAATCAGGTATATTGACACTTGCCTATAATGCCCGGGAGGCTAAAGCGGAAGGGTCACAGGTACATTCCCAGCCTGGGCAACTTAGTTACTTAGTGAGACCCTATCTCAAGAGAAATTATAGAAAGGGTGGTGCTATGGTTCAGTTCTGTCTCAGTTCTGGGGCTGGCGCTGTGCTGCTGAGTGTTCACAAAGCCAGGATGGATTTATCACTGCTGCGTGGGGTCAAGAGGGCCTTTGTGGTCCTGAACCGCTCTTCTTTCCTTAGCAGAAACCCCCCACCCCTACCCCAAACACTCTTCAGGCTTCTGGCCACAGTGGTGGCTCACCTTGATGAGTCTGGAAGTAGCCAGTTGTACGGTGTCCTGAACAAACAGAACCATAGCAGGTGCTGTTATCAACACGTGGGTAAGAGAACTTAGGTGGCCTTAAAGAGTAGCTGTTGGTCTGCTGCCCACTGCTTGCGGGAGGGATAGAGTTAGCCAGAGAAGGAAGGTTGTACCTAGAAGGAAGGTGTCTCAATATCAATTGCCAGTTCTGTTGGTAAGGTTAGTTATTATCGTGTGGTGCAGAGGTTAAGCCTTCTGTTTGAGGAATTGGCCCACAGCATTGAGGGCGCTATTAGAAAAGAGATAGGGCCATTGAGGGCATGGACTAAATCAGGAACAGAGAGGGAGCAGTAAAACACCCCAGGGCTTGCATAAGTGGGGAGACTCCCTGAGTCCAGGGGCAGTGGGCAGAGTAGACAGAGACATAAGAATGAGAAGAGAGATCAGAGGGAATGCTAGTGAGAGCTGTGGTTAAAGGAAAGGGGCCGAATCCATGTAATCTCAGCATTTGAGAGGCTGAGGCTGGAGGATCCCTTTGAATTTGAGGCCACGCTGGGCTACCTAGTGAGACCTTGTCTCAACAAACAGACCAATGAAGGAATGAACAAAGGTTCCAAGGGTGGCACAAGTAAGCAATGCGTTACACAACCTCCTGCCTGCAGGGCAGCTGCGCTAGTGGTCCTCCTGTGCCCCTTACCCAACCCCTCAACTCTTTTGTTCATTCCTCCATTAATCTGTTTTTACCTCAGATGTGCTGTAGAAGCCATGCTCTGTGCCAGTTCCTGAGCAGAGTGGAGAGTCATCATGCCCAGGAGCGCGCAGAGATTCTGTTCTGCCTCCTGTGTGAATCTTGTCTAGTGGATGATGACATGCACTTGGAGAGGGTGGCAAGGCTACACTGATGTTCCCAAAATACTATAATCTGCGATGTTATGAGTCAAGTAATATAACACATCTACCTTAAGCTCTGGGCCCTGATTTCTGGTGAGCCCAGAATACCCGTGGTTCGTAAAGAGGCAGCAGAGCTTCCTCTTCCGGCTGCTGCTGCTGGTTCAGATAACACTCAAGTACCACTTAAATCCATTTCCTTCTCTCACCCTGCGCTTTACACACTGAACCCTCAGGGACCAACAAGAGTTTCCAGAGCAGCATAAATGGGTTTCTAATCACTGTGTCCAGTTAGCACTCGTCTGTAAATATGTGTCTAATAGGAAACTGCTTCCTTGATGGTTTTGTATAGAGGGGCTCAAACTCACTTGTCCATTAAGAAACTGATTAAATTTAAGTGAACAATTATGAAATGTGGAACAGGTTTTAGTGCTTAGAAAGGAAGAGTTGAAATTGTTACAGTCCTGTCTCCTTTACTTTGAAGGACGCCGCATCTCTAGGTCTGGAGTGGTTTGGGGAAGCCAGACTTTGAAGTGTGGAAGGTGCTGAATGGCGTCTGCACTAATCAACTCAGAGACAAAGACAGTCTGCCTGGTGTCCCAGCGGCTTTTTAAATTTATTTTATGAAGAAATGAAACACATTTTCATAATCAGAGAATAACCATAGTTATTACACAGTCTATTGTTTTGTCTTGTACTGACTAACTGCTTTGAAGATAATGATATCCAGCAGGTTTTTGAAGGAAGGAAGGAAGGAAGGGAGAAAGGAAAGAAGGAAGGGGTGAGTGAATAAACACTTTAAAGGGTCTGAGGACTGGGTTTCCTTTCATCTTCCCACTTCAGACTAGGTTGTTTGAGGCTGATGGGTCAGACGTGTCGGACCGTCCCCAGAGCCACTGTGACTCTGAAGCTGGCTGTTCCATCTGCAGCCTCTGGTGCTGGTCTAACCCTCTGCCTCTGCTCTGTGCATCCTCCTGCCTCAGCTCACCGCCTCCCAGGAACCTTGCTTCTTGCTCCTTAGCAAGAAGTCTCCATGTGCTTTTCACCTAATCTAGTCCTGACCTGTGACATCTTTTTTGATCTTACCACCTGCTCGCTGCAGGTCACATGATCAGGAGACCAGATGTCACCAATGGGTGAGCGTGGCTTTCAGCTACTCTCCTGGGGTTTCCTGCTTGGTGCCTTTGGGCCAGTGAGGCTCCCCGGGCCTCACTTTTTCTGTACATGAGGACACCTGGGAGGATCAGATGAGACCATGTGTGTCTGAGGGTGTTAGCACACTTCCTGCCCTGTGGAGGCAGCTCGGCACATAGGAGCGGAGTGGCCCCTTGTAGAGAGACAACGTCATCTCTGGTGGTCAGCACAGTGCTTGGCATCTTGTAAGATCTCACATTAGGGCTGGGGAGTTAGCTCAGTGGTTCCCGCGCCTGTCTTGCAAGCACAAGGGACGGGGTTCGATTCCCCGGTAACCACATAACAATACGGGGCGTGGAGACCCACACCCAGGAGCAACCAGTACCACATACCACAGTGCCGGGCGTGGTGGCTCACGCTTGTAATCCCAGCACTCGGGAGGCAGAGGCAGGAGGATTGCTGTGATGTGAGTTTGAGGCTGAGCTCAGGGCCAGCCTGAACCACAAAGCGAGACCCTGTCTCAAAAAACCTAAAAAAAAAAAGACCTCACATTAGATATTGTCACTTTTTAGGGGGTTATGGCAGATAATTTGTGGTGATTATATAAAAACCTATAACTTTCAAGTGGGTAGTTTGTTTCTTTAATAGGGAAGTTAAGTTGATGTCTCCATCCCTGAATTTTGTCTCCAAATCTCTGCTCCTTATTTTGAGACAGGATGTCACTGTATGGTTCAGGCTGCCTTGAATTCACCGTGTAGCCTAGGAGGCCCTTGAACTTGCAGTGTTCTTCTGCCTGAGCTTCCTGAGTGCTGGGATCTCATGCATGTGCTACCATATCAGACTTACCTCTGACCTTCAAAGGAAGGATGTGGGTCTTTACAATGTTTTGTACCCCCGGTGGTGTTGTGGTTTGCTTAGAGCACATCTTAGTAAGTGTTTTGTGATTAAAGGATTACTGTTCTTTTAGTCCTGGGGATTGAACCCAGCACTTGTATACTGAATGATGTCTTTCGCCCTTTTGTTTTATTTTGAGACAAGGTTCCATTAAGTCAGCCAGCTACCCAGGTAAGATTTGAACTTGTGATCCTCCTGCCTGAGCCTCCTGGGATGCTGGGGTTATGTTTTAAATCTTTAAAAGTCCATTTCACAGAGAGAGGTGCACGCAGACATGTTGTTGGGCAGTGAAATGGTGTCTGAATGGCCAGCTTTGCCCATGTATGTTCATGCACTTGTGTGTGTACATGTATGCGTACAGTCTTTTGCTTTCCGTGATGTGTCTGTTGAGCAAGTGTGGTGTGGCTGTGGTGACGTTCAGGAGGAAGCTGTCAGCCTCACGGAGGCAATCACGGCCACCTGAGCGCCTTGGCCCTGGCCCCTAGCCAGCAGCTTATCTGCCCGTCTGAGGATTCCGATTCCAGACTGACCCGTCTGGCCAGGAGGCAGTAGCTGCTGAAGACCGATGGGAAAGCTGTGAATCTGTCTGGTGGCGCTGCCTCTCCCTGGGATGAGGAATGAAAGTGAGGCCCTGGCTGCGTGCGTTAGTTCAAAAGAATGTATTTAATTTCCCTAGGCATTTTGTGAATATAGTGAGGACATTAAATTTGTTTTTACCTCTCTGCCCCTAAATCTGCATATTCCTCCTCAGCTCCCTGCTTTGCTTCACCTCTGAATTACATCAATTTAAGGGCTGTTTACTCAGACTCTTCTCAATATGTAGGTCATACACTGAGAGGAGACAAGTGTCGGAATTGCAGAGGGAGTAGGGGCCTTGCAGGGCCGCGCTCCTCTGGGCATCCTTTCCATACAGTTCTGGGCTTCCTGAAGAAGTGAGGATATAACTCAGACACGCTCCTCCTTCCACCCATTCTCTGAATACCTAACCCTTTTCTCCGCTCTCCACTTATTGGCTGTGTCACCTTGAGAAAACTGCTTAATCTCTCTGAGCCTTATCTGCACAGTGAGGTGCAAATAATATCTCATAACATGGATATGGGCACTTTAAAAATAACAAAGTTATTCTCCTGGGACACAGGCAAAGGCTTCTCCCCTCCTCCTTGCGCTCCGTGTCTCTTTGGCTTTCTCTCAACCAGGTTGCCCTACCAGGCAGTCCACACCTCCCTGCCACCCTCTCTGTGCACATCCACACGCTTCCGCTTCTGCCCCTTCCTTTTTCCCAAATCTGATGGACATTTCATGCATTCCTTCATCCACAAACACAAGATGTGATCGAAAAATGTGGCATTTAAATTTTACAGAATTTATTACAGTGAAAGATATGTTCCTACGAATCCTCCTCAGAATGTACCCCTCACCCTGAACACATTTACCTCATCATTCTTAACGCTCTCCAAGGCAGTTCTCAAAGTCCCCTTTTGGGAGTGTCGTTAGTCACACGGTCATGGCTGCCTCGGTGTCCTGAATCTGTTTGAAAGGCTTGCTTCTCATGGTCATTTGGTCTTTGGTGGAGAGCCCAGAGTTGCACGGTCCCAGATCTGGTGAATAAGGCAGGGGAGGGCACACTGTCGTGTTTTCACGAGCCCATCTTTCTGTTGGATGGCACTTGACAACAGCATTCACCATATTTTTTATCGAACTTCAAAAAGACACAAAACAAGGGGGCTGGGGATTTAGCCCAGTGGTTCCAGTGCCTGCCTTGCAAGCGCAAGGTCCCAGGTTCAATCCCCAGTAACCACTTATGAGGCTAGGAATGGTGATTCACGCCCACCATCAATCAGTACCACATACCACAATGTCGGGCATGGTGGCTCACGCCTATAATCCCAGCACTTGGGAGGCAGAAGGAGGAGGATTGCTGTGAGTTCGAGGCTTGTTTGGGCTACACAGTGAGCTCAGGGCCAGCCTGAACTACAAAGTGAGACCTTGTCTCAAAACAAACAAACAAACCACACACAAAAGAGGACTTCGAGAATTGCTTCAGAAAATGGGATGAACAATAGGATATGTATGTTCAAGAGAAGGGAAACGCAGTATTTTAAAAGGAATTAGGATAGTGTATCTTTTGCTGTGATACATTCTTTGAACATTCACTATATGTTTGTCCTATGTGCTGTATTTCCTAAAGTCTTGCTGTGTGCCAGGCACTATTGGTATATTGGGACCTGTCCACAAACATAATAAAGGCCCCACCCTGTGTACTCTTATCGCTGTCTGAGGCTGCCTGAGGCCCCTGGAAAACATGGGACTGCTGAGCAGGCTCCCAGAAATTTGTCCTTTCTTGGCTGCAGGGCCCCCTCTGGTTCTTCTGGCTTCTCCAGCTGTCTCTTCCCTTCTGCCACCCCCAGCTGTCCATGGCACCCTGTGAATGACTGTCATCACATCTAGACATTTAAATTACATGTTTGTGTGTCTGTATCCAAGATCTGAGCACTGGCTCTTGACCACACTTTGGCCTTAACTTCACGTGCTGCCGAATTGTCTGGAGATCACCCAACACTGTCCCCCGTGTGCTGTTGCCTGTCCTCTCCCTTCCTTGGTACCTCCCAGCTGATCTCGCTGGCTCCCTTCCCTACGTTCCTCAGCCATGCTGCGCACCCTGAGCATGAGGAGTTCTCTGCAGTGTGGTCTCATTATGTTAGATACTGTAAATGTGTCAAAATCCTATGTGGCTACTTCTCCAATATAAAATAAATCCAGTATTCTACCTGCCGTCAAGGGCTCTGCCTAGCCGTGGCTCCCGCAGCCTTCCAGTCCTGCTGTCCTTCCGCACACAGACCATTTCCCCGGGAGTCTGTGTTTCTGACTCCTCTGTCTTTGGGCCCATGGTTCCCTCCACCTGCAGCACCCTTGCTTCCTTTTTTTTGCTTGTTGCTTCAGGATTCAGGTCAGGTGAAGCCTCTTGGTAAAGCTTTCTGTGCGGGATGGGTGCCGTCAAGCCCTTTGTGGACTTGGTCTCTCTGCTGGTTTCCTAAATGTGGTCTCTTGTAATGATGATCGACAGCTTCAGTCTCTGTAACAAAATATGCAAGATAATTCACCCATAAAGAGAAAAAGGTTATTTTGGTTTTACCCTCAGTGGTAGATTTTGGAGGTGACACAGGCCAAGGCACAGAGTGGAGCCTTTGGGCTGACCATGGCATCTTCTAAAGCTACCCGAACAGTTCGGGAGCTTGATCATGGATCCATGATTCGATGTCTTTTACTGAGACCTGCAGTGTGGGAGGGGTGTGGGGACTGGGATGATGTCTGACATTTCAGAAGCTTGCATAAGTGCCATTCAGCTCCGTTTCACTGAGGCTAAACCTTCATGGAGGTAAATACCCTCTTTGTGGGTTCTTAGCCAAACCGTGGAGGACCCCAAGGCTTCTGGTGAAAGTTGCCCTCACTCCTTCCTCTGGGCTGGTGTATGGGCTCCCTGGGACAGTCACTTTGCTTCCTTTTGTTAGACTTAGGGGTCAGTTTCTTAGAAGCTGAAATCTACATGGTCGTGTTCTGAGTATGAAACTTTCCAAATGCTAGAGAATTATTGAAAAGATCACAGTAGATCACAATTCACAGACTCATACCTGCCCCTCAGTGCAGGTGAGTACACCTAGGCCCTCTTGCCTGTCCAGCAGTGCAGTCAGAGAACCCTTCATAAACCTTCATTTCACCAAGTACCAGGAAGTGCAGAGTCCCTTGGGATGGCACTCACTCTTAACACTTATGACTGAGTGGATGTCACCTATCCCTCTGTAAAGATTAGAATTATCTTTACTCTGTGCTTCTGGCCTTCTGGAGCCAGTGCCTTTAAAACTGCAGTTTAAATGACACTATGATGTACTGAGCGCATTGAGGTCTAAAATGTTACCTAATCTTGACAGAAAAGGCATTTACAAATATCCTATACTCTGAATCATTTTTTTGTTCTTAGTTCATTTTTAAGCTGATATTCATCTTATTAGGTGGACTTTGACCTAATAAAGTAAAATTTTGTCCTGACCACTGTGTTTTGTTAATATCCATATGCAATCTCTAACCTGCATCTGTCACACAAGGCAGGAGGACATGTTTTAAGAATATTGTTAGTCTTTTAAAAAAGAACATTGACAGACTTAAAATTACTAAAAATTATTTTGCCACAGCCTTTTTCTTTCTTTTTTTTTTTTTTAGTGTTTAGCTTCCAAAAGGAAAGGTTTATGAACCTGTTGTTCTATCCAAATAAGAGAGAAAGCTATTGGAGGAGCCAGTGGGGGGGAATGAATATAGATAAGTAATAGCTGTTGGAAATACCCTCCCAGGGCTGAGGATTTAGCTCAGTGGTTCTGGCACCTGTCTTGCAAGTGCAAGGACCCGGGTTCGATCCCTGGTTAACCACATACAATACTGGGTATGGAGACTCACGCCCAGCAGCAGTCAGTACCACATACCACAGTGCCGGGCATGGTAGCTCACGCCTGTAATCCCAGCACTTGGGAGGCAGAGGCAGGAGGATTGCTGTGATGTGAGTTTGAGGCTGAGCTCAGGGCCAGCCTGAACTATAAAGCGAGACCCTGTCTCAAGAAAAAAGAAGAAATACCCTCCCAGGACACTTTTTTTGAGGAGAATGAGTGTATGTGTGTATATGTATTGGCATGTGTATGTACATCATGTGTGTATATATATGTAGCTTTCAGAGTGTGTGTTTGTAGGGCATATTTGCAAGGGCATGTATTTCATGCAAATGCATATATTTTACATAAGGCCACCTATAGGGCAAGTAGGATCGGTTTGTACAAGAGTAGATGATACTGATATAGTCTTAAAGTTTAAGTTGTTCATATAAAGAAGTGGAGAAGGGCTGTCCCCAAGTAACCTATATTTGACTAACTTCCCAAATTGAGAGTATGAAAAATGGCAAGTTGGAACACTACACATATCTTTTTTTTTTTTTTTAATTCCATGTCAAACATTTTTAAAATTTCTTGTGTCCCGTTCTAAATTCCTCTTTATTCTACCAGAAAGTTTAGAATTTGAAGCAAGGAATATAATACAACAAGTAATACTATTTTATTGTGGCTTTAACTCTGGCGAGTGTTCGTCTGCCTTACCTTGTCATTTTTAGTCTAGTACAAGACTGCACCCTGGCTGCTGTAGTGACTGTGCGGAGCCTTGTGATCCCTGCTGGTGGAGTCTGTGGGGGGGTGGCTGTTTTCCTCCACCCCATTTTCCCCATCAAGGCAGTTTTTCAGGCAGGGACACCCGAGTCTCCAGGTGTTGCTATAAGCCACACAGAAAGGTCCTGTCAGAACTGCTGCTCCCTGCATTTCAGGCACTCCGCCGTCCCTGTCAGCGGCTCCTCATCCAAAACATCTTCAGAAAGTAAGAGTGAAAAGCATCTTTGTCCCAGCTTTCTGCCTTCTATTGAGCCCAGAAGGCCCCCCACCCACACACTCTCGTCCTGCCACCTACCATGTGCACACAGGGGGTCAGTGGGCCGTGCACTTTTCCACAAGCAAGAAGTTCAGGGTACCAAACTCTCCTGGGGAGAGAAGATCTTACTTAAAACATACTTAATTGACTTTTATTGCAAAAAATAGTCTAACAATTGGGTGTAACTTTCCAGTGTTTTCCTGCCTGACTGAAATTTTCCTATCCACTGCCTCAGAAGAAAGATGCAAAAATGCATTTTGGGAAAACTTGAGATCTTTTGGCTTCTGAGAATAAGGCTGAGCTGGAGGAACAGGGGAATTTAAGTGTCTTCTTTGCCAGCCTCATGGGGACAGTGTGACTCTTGAAGAGAAAATGAGTGCGCTTGCTGTGGGTGATGGGACTGTGCCACTGTGTGTCAGCCTGGAGGTGTGGGGCGGGCGGTTGAGAGCTGCGCTGCCTCTGTGGCTTCAGGTCCTCATCCTAGTCTATTCTGCCCACACAGCCTCTTCCTGAGGCCAGGGCGTGGGTGTGTCTGCCGAGAGAAAAGGAGGAGACACTCGCTTCACACAGGGCTTAGTATCTCTCTGGGGAAACCATGAGACTGTGTCACCTGTAGGAGCACTTTAAGTGGTCTGCAAGCAAAAGCTCGGATTTACATGCCGCTATCAGAATGCCGCATGTGGAGCAGTTGGGGTTGTTAGAATTACACCAGCACACGGAATACATTTGCCTTTGTCTGATGCCCTGTTTGAGTTAAAAGTTCAGTGAAGCTTTCTCTGTGTGTTTGTGTGTGTGTGTGTGTGTGTGTGTGTGTGTGTATGTGTATGTGTAACGTGCCCTTCTTACGTAATTTAGTGTTTTCCCTTTCCATTTAGTATATTAGCCCGTTGTCACTTATAACCTTTCACCTACTGAGCTTGGCATTTAAAATACTATTAAACTCAATAATGTTTCCTATAAACAGCCTTACAGGGAGGAGAGATAATTGGAGTGACATTTTTAATAGCCTCTGTTTCTTAGCCCTCTGTGCTGTACAAACCCAGCCAGCCCTTGTAGAGAGGGACTCGTTAATTATTTGGTTCCTGCTTTTAGGTCAGGAAAAGGTTATGGAATGAAGATTTGGGGTGCTGCAGGGCCTTGGACAGCTCAAAGTGGGCTTTGTTCTGTAGCTGTTCACACAGGCTTTCTCTCTTGGTTAGATCTTTTTTCTTCTTCTCTGTGTTAGTCAGTGTGATGAATGTAGGATGTGATCCTTTCTTCCTCCTTCGCATGACTGAAAAAGCTTAGAGACAAATTTCTGGCCACCCGTAGCCTGTGAATGGGACTTCCTGGACTGCATGTTTGTCAATCAGTCTGTTTTGCTCCTTCTCTTTGCCTTTGATTTATGTATTATTTTTGCTATTGTTCTTTTTGATTGGCTTCTGCCTTTTCTGCCTGTGTCACTGTGAGGTCTTGGCGGGGGCTCCTTTACTTCTCTGGGCCCCAAGTGTTGTTTCTTCATCTAGAAATCTAGAAATGGACACCATCTGGCCAAGAAATGGTAAAATGGAGCAATCATAACTGCTTACGAGGAAAGATGCACATTTCAGAATTGGTTTCTGCTGCCACTGCCAGGAGGGTAGGGATGGAAAACTACTGGAATCTCGGATTTTTTGCCTTAGCTCAAGATCCTAGATCCTGGGCTCTTAGACTGACGTTCAGAAAACATGTGTTAAGCATTCATCTGTGGTTACCAAACATTATGGCTGCTTTCGGCATGAGTTCATCAAACGAGTATTTATGAGATGACCTACTGCCTGCCCAGCACTGGATGGTCCCAGGGGGAGAAGACATGTGCGCAGAAGTAAAACATGGGTAAACGACAGGCTGCGGATCAAATAGCTGAGCATAACTCTCAGGGTCCTGGGAATAAGCATTTATTACTGAGTCAGCTCTGTCTTCCGCGTCACACTCTGCTCCTACAGTCTACATGGCCATGAAGGAGGAGATAGCTTAAAAGGAAGGTAAATCCCTTAGAGCTGGATCCATAAATTGGGGGAATTTTATGATGTGTAAATTATACCTCTTATAGCTGTTTAAAAAAAGATTTTGGTCCTCTGGTGCTGACTTTCAGGTTTGCCCTAATAAATTCGATCCTCATTATTTGTGGATTTTATTCCTGAGAATTTGCTGACTTGTGAAAATTTATATGCGATCCTCAAAATCAGTACTTGGCCCTTATGGTCTGTCACAAATATACACAGAGAGAGACAAAAGCTTTGAGTTTTGTAACATGAGTGATCCCGGAGAAGGTAAAGGAGGCGATGTTCTGTCTTTTTGTTCCAGCTCTGTAAATAAGTGTCATTTTCACAGTGTCCCTTTTAGTGTCTCACAATCCTTTTCGCTCATTTGTGCCTTTTGTTGGCATTTCACTCTTTGAACTGGCCCCCAAGGATAGTGCTCAAGTGCTGTGCAGTGCGGCATGCCCTTGGGAGGGGAGAAAGTTTATTAGGTAAGCTTCAGTAAGGCTCGAGCTATCTCTGGCACAACTGTTTATCATGAGCTCATTGTTGGTGAATCAACAGTATACATTAAAAGGTGTCTTTGGACAGAAGGATACACGCCGCAAGGTTATATATGCATCTCTTGGCAAGAATATGACCAAAGGCTTTCAGGAACTGCAGTCTGTGCTACTCCCAGAGGTGGCACTTTCATGTTCCCTAATCCAGTTTTCGCAGTGACTTCATGGATAATAGCTAAGAATCAGCTATATACTGTATGCAGGGTTAGAGCAGTAGTATATGTGGAGCCTCCATGCCAAATGTCTCTCTTCCTTAAAAAAAAAAAAAAAAGGCAATTGTTCTCAACTTGGCTCTGTGTTGGAATGCTCTGGGGAGCTGGACAAAATGCCACTGTCCTTGTGTGTCTGATTTAATTGATCGGGGTAGAGATTTTAAAAGCTCCTTCTGGGATTCTCATTGGAGCCAAGGGTGATACTGGTATCCTGCATGTTGAATAATGTTTCCTAGAAATGGAACTGGCCATCTGAAGGAGGTTTTCTAGGGGCTCACACAGCCAGTGGGAGGGTGATGACCCAAGCACACTTCAGGGCCCGGGCTGCAGAAATCATAGGAGGACTCCATAGGCTCTTGACCCTGGGCGGCACTTTCTCTGGTCCTGCCCAGCAAACTCGGAGCTCAGGAGGCGGTGTCCATTTGTTTAGGCTGTGTTCTAGGGAGAGGGTCCTACCTTTTGTTCTCCCAGGAAGGAGGTGGAGACCGGAAGTGAGCACACACAAAGCCTGTGCCCTCACACAAATTGGGGGAGGGGTTTCTCAGAGAACCAGTGCTGTGAAATGGGCACAACCTTCAGGAGATCCTTTGCCCCTTGGTGCTAAAAGACAAAGGCATTTCTTTTTTTTTTTAAGGATTTTTGAGACAGGGTCTCACTTGGTAGTTCAGGCTGGCCCGGAACTCAGCCTCAAACTCACATCACAGCTATCCTCCTGCCTCTGCCTCCTGAATGCTGGGATTACAGGCATGAGCCACCATGCCTGGCACTGTGGTATGTGGTACTGGTTGCTGCTGGACGTGAGTCTCCATGCCCAGTATTGTATATGATTACTGGGGATCGAACCCGGGTCCTTGCGCTTGCAAGACAGGTGCCAGAACCACTGAGCTAAATCCCCAGCCCACAAAGGCATTTCTTGAATGAAACCATTTGAAAGATGTGTGCTTTGTAGAGTGGTGAATATTTTCTTTTGGCCTACCTGTCTTTTACCTCTCTCCTTTTTCTCATTTCCATGAGTTCCTCTAGCCCACCCTCACAGGGATCTTAGTCTGTGAACACAGAGTGTTACATCAAAGGAGTCATGGCAGACAACACAGTTGGGTGTCAAGACCTTGATGACCTCTGGGGGAAGAGTCCAGAGAGAAGGCCACTGTGGCAGGTGTGGTCAGGAGTGGGGGAGGTGGTTTGAGGTGCTGTGACAGACAGCTGGACAGTTCTCTGAGGAAAAGTGTTTGGTGACAGAGTACAGATCAAGTGATAGCCCTGGGGCAGCTCCCCCTGGAGATTGGGAACAGATAGGTTCGTGAAGCAGGCTTTATTTGTCATTGTAGTCATTGAGCAGGTTATGAGTATGTACTATGTGCATCTGGTAGTTACTTGAAGGGACATATGAGGAGGAGGCAGCACGACCCCTGCCTTGCAGGAGGTGACAGCTTGGTGAGAGCTATCAGCAGCTCTGTGGAAATGAAGAAGTGTGATGCACATGTTTCTAGGGATGACATCTTTCCCTGGAGGAGCTTTGTGGAAGAGGCCCCTACTGAGTTGGGTCAGGAAGGAGGAGCGAGATTCTGATTGGTTAATGGGTGAGGGGTTGATAGGAGGATATAGCATGAGAGGGGCCAAAGCCCCAAAAGGATATAGTGAGATTGACACTAGCTGGAACCAAGCACATCTATTGAAGAAGACAGGGAATTGGTCAGAAACACTTTAAAAGGTGTTAAGAATCAAACTACTGAGATTTTAGGAAGGGGATTAGGGAAGACCTGTGTATATGGATAGTGCTTGGATTTACAAAACTCCTTCTCCATCCTAACCTCATTTGGGATTTCCCTGCAAGCTTGTTTAAGGGGTGAACATGTTTAAGGGGTCCACATAAATACACAAAGAGGCTCCTGAGCATTACTGCCTGTGAGTACTACCTGACACCCTATTGCGGAGTCACAAGTCTTGTTGGCAGGGAGAGCTTTCAAAGAAGAAGGTTGTCTCTGTTGGGTAAGCTAAGGACAGTCCCCTCTTACTGGGTTTCCAGAGTTTTATTTGCAACTCTACCCCCATGTACATCCTTCTGACCTCTGCATAGAATGGATGCTTATGGGTGAAGTATGTGCAGAGGCCACCTGGGAGAGTGCCTCCTCCTCCCTGGCCTTGGGCCATTTCTCAGAACAGTGTGGGTGGTGTTCTCAGCCCCAGCTGCACATCTGGAGAACTGTAAACAACATTTAACAGCTGGGCCAGTGCCACACAGTCTACTGTGCCCAGACCAGCTGAGGTTCTACAAGTATCCCTGACCTAGAGACAAGGAACCCAGGCAGAGTGTGAAGTTATCTGCTTCTAGGTACATGATTGTAGAACCAGCTTTTGAACCCAGGCAGTTGATTCTTGAGTCCAAGCTCCAAGGTTCCATTTGGTTATTTCTCCTCCACTTAGGAAACTGTGATTGTGCTAATTTGGTTATGAATAACCAGGTAAGAACCAGTTTTTTCCACCGTGTAACTAAAACTTAAAAGACAGCTTTCAAAATAAGCAGATCAACAGTGTGGAGTGTACTGTCTTGTCCCATGTTCCCCGGTTGAACAGATAAAAAGAGATTAGCATCTATTCCAGGAGCTAAAGTTTAAACTTTTGATGCTGCTGACCTGTGTGCAGCAACCGAAGGGCCAGGGAAACCCAGCTGGTCCTAAGGCCTGGGAAGCTGTGGCTTCAACTTCCACAACTCTTAGTGCA
The DNA here is from genome assembly GCA_004026965.1 of Petromus typicus. Classification (NCBI taxonomy): domain Eukaryota; kingdom Metazoa; phylum Chordata; class Mammalia; order Rodentia; family Petromuridae; genus Petromus; species Petromus typicus. The sequence goes on from PVIR01016844.1 coordinate 19,121, forward strand.
CAGAACGAACTTGATAAATCTGTGATTGAATGAATGAGTGAATAAATGGCCAGCAGATTTTAACCCTTTGCTTGGAGCTCTTGGGCTGCCAAGCACTGCTTATTTCTATCTACCTGTAGTGAATATAGACACTTTGGAACCAAAGGTTTTTTGTTTTTTAGTGCAGATGTTGGGAGGGATGTCCTGAAAGAAAAATGGAACAAAAACTCTACATTAGATAAACTATGTCCTCCAAGAGGTATGCAGTCCAAGATGTAGAAGGGATGGGTACCCATGGTGATCGATGACTATGTGGCTAAGAAGTTAAACTGGAACTTTTTCCCTTGTTTTACAGGTCACAGCCAAGACTGCCTTCCTATTTATTTTACCTCAGTATAATGTTAGCGTGCCTACGGCAGGTAAGAGAAGTGCTGGTCCCCATCTCCTCTGTCCCACCTCATCCCACAGGACTTGGAAACTTCCTTTCCACTGCACAAGTGATCGGATACACAAGTGACCCCACCACCACCACTATAACAATGACAGTGGCATCAGCTGGAACTTTCCTGTTTTCTGGCTGCAGCAGTCAGAGGAAAAGCCCTGCCACCTCTACCCAAAGCAGACTGTGTTGGCTTCTGTTGGGCACAGGAATTTAGGCACTGTGATCATTGATTTCTTAAGAACGTGGTCTCCTTTTAAAATTTCTAGTGGGCATGTGATTCCTTTGATGGTACGTGGAAGTGTGTAGTTTGGGATAGTGCTGCCCTCTGGCTGAGTCATGTTCCAAGCTAGGACATATGTCTTGACAGGACCATCATGAAGGCTATTGACCCTAGCTGTTGCATCGTAAGCTGGCCTGTGGTTTCTGAGTATTTCCCAGAGACCAAGGAGCTAGCTAGCTTGGTACCAGACATCATACAGTTGTGACAAGCAGTTTGTAGCTCAGGAGCAGGAGGGCCAGGCAGGTGCAAAGCTGGGCTGAGCTGGGAAAAGAAAGTCCATCTAAAAGGTAGCTACTGCTCCCCACCAGCTACTTGTTGGCATATAGGTGGTTATAAATAGAGTGGTTATGAGTTTTCATATTTTTTTCCAAGAGAATTGGAAGCAATCCCTTTTTAAGGAAAAAATACCCCTATTTTAAAATATTGACAGTTAATTTAGAAACTTCGTGAACATCGTGAGGCCCAGCCCTAGTACATCTGCCAGCAAGCCCAGCCCTTGGGCCATGGGCCTGCACTGTTGGGTTCTCAGCTTTAGCCCAGAAGCCAGGCTTCACTCTTTCTTAGCTGCCTGCTCATGCCCTGACCCACTCTAGTACTGGTGGAAGCAGTGGATTCCACTATTGCTCTGTGTCATGTGGCCCAAGGTCAAAGTCAGACTTCTTTTATTCCTGTTACTTGAAAATCCTAAGATAATCTATAGGTCCAGTTGTAGCTTTAGTGATTATTTAAAGAATTTTTAAATTGTGGTGAAAGAACTGGGCCCAATGATGTACATTTGTACTCTTAGCTGCTTGGGAGACTAAGTTAGGAGGATCATTTGAGCCCAGGGAGTTCCAGTCAGCCCAGGCTGACAGCAGGACTCCATCTCAAAAAACAAAAATTACCGTCTTATCTCTTTTTAAGGTTCTGTTGTGGTGGCATTGAGTGCACTATCTGTCTCAGAACCCATTTCTTCCTGCAGAACCAGAACCGTATTGCCATTAAGCAGTAACTCCTTGTCCCACCCTCCCCCATCCCTTGGCATCCACCGTTCCACCTCTGTCCCTGAATTGTGTAATACCTGGTACCTCATATGCATAGACTCACATGGTCTTTGTCCTATTGGAACTGGTTAGGAATCTGTTTTTAAGTAAACACTTTTTTTTTTTTTTTGAGACAGGGTCTCGCTTTGTGGTTCAGGCTGGCCCTGAGCTCAGCCTCCAACTCACATCACAGCAATCCTCCTGCCTCTGCCTCCTGAGTGCTGGGATTACAGTCGTGAGCCACCACACCCGGCACTGTGGTATGTGGTACTGGTTGCTGCTGGGTGTGAGTCTCCACACCCAGTATTGTTATGTGGTTACCGGGGAATCTCAACCCGGGTCCTTGCGCTTGCAAGACCGGCACCGGAACCACTGAGCTAACTCCCCAGCCCAAACACTTTTTAAAAAATACAATTACATAAGCCATATAAAAAGTCTCAGAGGAAATATATGGAATACAGAAAAACAAGATGAAAACCACGCATGACCCTGCCACTTAGCAAAAACTAGGGTGTTTGTTAATAACACTTCTTTCCAGTACAGTATGATGTACTTTTCCTCATATCATTATCATTCCATTCAGACATTTTGAAAAGGCCCAGAGTACTTTTAATAGAGACTACCACAAATTATCTAATCAACTTCATATTATTAAATACTTACATTTCTAGTTTTCTTATTATAAACTATAGTGAACAGACTCATGGCTAAATTTTTCCATTCGTTCATGATTGTTTTCTCAGAGTAAATTCCTCTAATTGGAACTTTTGGGCTCAGTAGCATGTACATATTAAAGATCTTATATATGTATTACCAAAATACTTCATTATCCATCTAATTAATTGATCAGTCTAGACAAAATGTGTGTTCCTGTCATGTGCTAATTAAAGAGATATATAAACTAATTAAAGAGATATACAAACTAATTAAAGATATAAACTAATAAAGAGATATATAAAAATAATTAATTATACTATAACATAATTACAGATAGGATAGAGCAATGAGGGAAATACAAAGGCTGTGTGATTGGCAGAAATAAAAAGGTGATGAGGAAGATGTTCCAGAGGCTGACTGTAGTGTTGGGGGCGTAGGAAAAGGTCTGGGCAGAAGAAGGAGCATCCCTGGTACTGGGCTTCGGGGCTGTGGAGCCCTCAGTGAGATCAAGCATGGGGAGGGGCTGCAGGAAGTGACTGAGTGCAGCCCTGTGTGCTTGGAACCAGTGGGATTGCCTTTTTTTTGGGTGAGACTATTGAATCCTGCCTCTGGATCCTCCTCCCTGCCTACGAGAGGCCTTGGTAAGGATACATTAGCATCCATGCTAGATTGAGGGGGGTTTCAGTTACTGTAGAAGAAAAATTAGCGTTAAAAAGTCTATCTGTGTTTTGAATCTTGCCACTTAGGGTTATTTGAAATATGACAAGCAAATAATCAAGAGACAGTGAAATCTGAAGAGCCTGCTTAGTTTGTTGGAGCGCCTCAATCAACAACCTAATATGGCAGTGTTTGGTTTGTAAGAACTGGAGGAAAGCAAACTTCTCATGGGGGAAAAACAAAACAAAAAAGAAACAACACTTTAAGTAAGAGGTCCATTAAGGTTGTGATTTCTGAAAGTCTCCTTAGGATATGAAGTATTTGGAAATGTATCATTTTCTGTATTACCAGGTAAATTCTGACTTCTAAGATTTCTTCTTTAAATGGTGTGTTACTTGCTCAATTCAATTTTTAAAGTTAAAGTTTAGTAGTGTAGGAACTTTTGGTACAAAACAGTCTGTCATTTCTAAGTTCCTCTGTCTTCCTCAGCTGAGGATCCCTGGTTATAAGGTGAAAAGCTGTCATGACAGTGGCCGGGAGGCTCTTCGTGAATGCTTTGTTTCACTATAACTCCATTTCTCCTCTTTGTTTCCCAATTTCCACTCGTACTCTCCTAGCACTGGTCTAACAAACATACCACAAACTCAGTGACTTAAGCAATAGAAACTTACTCTGTCACAGTTGGGAGGCTAGGAAAGGGACTGTTCAAGCCTTTCTTCAAGCTTCAGCTGGTTCCTTGGCTGTGGAAGCCACCTGTCAGTCTTTATGTGACACTGTCCATGTGCACTAAAGTCTCTGTGTCCAAACTGCCCTACTCCACGAGAGCTTCATCTCAAATGATAACATCTGGGAAAAACTGTGTGCAAATAAGCTCATATTTGAGGGTGCTAGGGATTAGGACATCAAATGTGAATTTTAGGAGGGATTTAGTTCCACCCACACCACCAGCTAAAAATGTAAGTTTGTGTCACATAATCAGCAAATCAAGAAAATCAAGCTCCATGCAGAAAGAGAGAGAAAGATAGAGTAGTGGCAGTGGTATGGCTCTGCATCCTAATAGATGCAGATATAGTGCGTGCCATGCTTATATCCTTGTGATAACTTTAAAGTCAACAGTGATGAAGCAGGGAGGCCCCCCCCCCCCGCCTTTTTTTAAGCCAAGTCCCTGCTCTCTAGATTTCTACCTGTCAGGTTTACCAGACTTTGCAAATACAAATCCAGGACTGCTGGTTAAAATTGAATTTCAGGCCGAGGATGCTGGCTCACGCCTATAATCCCAGCACTTGGATGACAGAGACAGGAGGATTGCTATGAGTTTGAGGCCAGCCTGTGCTACAAGTGAGTTCAATACCAGTCTGAACTATGTAGCGAGACTTTTACCTTAAAAAAAGTTGAATTTAGACAAATACTTTTTTATTTTTAATGTGAGAACTTCCCAAGTTACATAAAAAGCACAGTTATATCAGAAAATTATTATTTATGTGAAATTCACATTTAAATGGGCAACCCAGTAACCATGCATCCTACCCAGCTCTGGCGAAAAATAAAATCTCAGGTTTCCCATCTTAGTACTAGATTTTTATCATTAGAGTCATTGGGCTCTTCTTTCTTCTTAATATATGACAATATCATGTGTTATGGTTAGAGATACATAGACTAAAAGGTCAGAAAGTAATAGGAGTTTTAGTTCTTCCCACAGGCAGGCTTTAGAACAGGTGAGCCCACAGGGCCAAGCACTGTTTATGTGCATGCTGTGTGTGGGTCATGTGCTGCATTGTCCTGGACACGTGATGAGCATGTGGGGCCCCATCCAAACTCTGCCATGGTCGTGAAGGGCACTGGTCTCTGCCTCATGCCAACCGTCATGAAGGGCAGGATGCCCTGGGATTCTGCGTAGATCAGGATCATGGCACGAGCTGGCAACTTGCTAGAAATCCAGACTCAGGGCTGGGGAGTTAACTCAGTGGTTCCGCGCCTGTCTTGCAAGCGCAAGGACCTGGGTTCGATCCCTGGTAACCACATACCATACTGGGCGTGGAGACTCACACCCAGCAGCAACCAGTACCACATACCACAGTGCCGGGCATGGTGGCTCACACCTGTAATCCCAGCACTCGGGAGGCAGAGGCAGGAGGATTGTGATGTGAGTTTGAGGCTGAGCTGAGGGCCAGCCTGAACCACAAAGCGAGACCCTGTCTCAAAAAAACCTAAAAAAAAAAAAAAAAAGAAATCCAGACTCAGTGCCCTCACATACTTCCTGCATCAGAATTACATTCAACAGGATCTTCAAAGTTCCATTAAAGTTTGGGTCTAAGTTGCGTGGGTGTAAAGCTCCAGTTAGGCTTTTGAATAATCTTGTGTTTTTAACCTCAGAGTAAGATAAACCCACTAAATCCAGTAACACATTTGCATCTCTCTCTTTCTAGTTCTGTTTTCTCTATAAATATTCAGCCTGGGGAGGGTGGGAGGTGGGGAGTAGTGCTGAGTGCGGTGGGTACCAGGGGAGGTCCACAACCCTCTCGGGAGCCATGATGTGTTGGTGGTTCAGTTGGGTCTGAGTCTTGGTAGCTCAGGCGAGTGTCCTGAGCCTGTTGTTGTTGGACACTTTGAGTCTGAAGCTGATGGCAATGTGTCCTTCAAGACAGGGTCTTGTTTTGTGAGATCAAAGGTGGTAGGTTCCTCCTTTGGCTCTGTGGGTCCCATTGGTTTTATCACAACTGTCTGCTGTGTTGCATTTGGCCGCTAGAGATGAAAAGCTTGGGAGCCTCCTGCAGGACAGCGTGGCCTTGTTCTACAGCCCCTTCTAGGCAGAGATAGGCTGAGATGCGCTGCCCATTAAACAAAAAGCTCAGGGGCATGGCTTCAAAGCCCATTCAGTCAACGGCCTTTGTTCAGGCTAAGGCTCAGAGGGGTTCTCGTTTCCGCTGCTGGTTGGCTGGTTGTGTCATACACTTGAAAGACTGGCGTCACGTATCAAACCGAGCCCGCTTTGTAAGAGGAGCTCATGGGGGGCAAGAAGGAAAGAGACAGGTGGGCAGCGGTGGCTTTGGAGATAGAAGCTGAACTTGATTACAGAGGAAAGGGATCCAGTCTGGACGTGGGGCCCTTTCCCCTTGGAAGAGACCTGGTCTCATCTGTCCTGGCCCCAAGGGAAATGGTTTCAGAGAGTCGATTGATGCACCCAGCAAAGCAGTGGTGAGAGCAGAGAGGGGCTGGGCTGCCTTCAAAGGCTGGGTTTGTGGATAGTGAGGTGGGCTTTGTGGATGCTGGTCAGGCAGCAGAGGCCTGGCTGTCTGCCGGTTGTGCTGTGCCAGGCATCACCAACATCACCTGTGGCCCTCAGGTCCTGTCTGTATGATTTAAGAAGAATAAGTCAGTGGCCCAATGTTCTTACTAAATTTTTTGTCCTTAATTTAACAATGAATTTGTTGAGATTATGCTTTTATACAGGCTTAAAAGGCTTTATTTTCCTTTTTTTTGGTCACTATTAGATGTGTTCCCTGAGAGATTATTTTTCCTTAATGGCTCTTAGTGAATATTTATTTTTGAAAGTTCATGCCTTCCTGCATCTGTAAGCGTTCTTCAAACGTTACAGCTACCTGAATGCATTTGCTATGTCTGGTTGTGTATTAACCCACAGATTTGTAAATTGCAGTGACATTTTTCCCTTTCTCCTTTGCTCTTCCGTTCTTACCTCCATTTTTTTCTTCTCCCCTTTCCTCTTCCCTCCCTTTTTCTTCCTCCCTTCCCCCTCCCACTCCCTTCTCCTCTCCAATCTCCTTTCCTCCCCTCTTTTCCCCTCTATTTTCTCTTTCTTTTCCTCCCTTTTCTTCCATGGCATTGGGAATTGCACCACAGGCGTTCCGAGGTCCATCCTCAGCCCTTTTTATTTTATCTTGAGGAAGGTCTCTCTGGCATGTCAGACTGACCTTGTGATCATCCTACCTCAGCCTCCCAAGTAGCTGGGATTACAGGCCGGTGCCACCACGGCCAGCTGTTGTTAGATTTCTTTTTTGAAGGCCAGAGTATCATTCTGTACAAAGGAGTCGACCCTTAAGAAAACAGTTCAGAAGCTATCAGCTTTCCAAACTCTCTTTAGTTCATTTGTCTTTGCTATTTTTTTTTTCACAGCATAAAAATATGCTTTTAAAAAAACTCCCTATGTCACTATCAAACTGAAGAAATGTCTTCCAGAGCATGCAGTGTGAGGTTAGAGGGAACTCTGAAAACATGTCAGTAAGATCTGTAATTCTCTGGATTGGACTGTGCGCGTGCGTGCATGCTATGATAACAGTAGTGCAGACTGGCTGGCCTAGACAACCAAAGTATTCTTGCAAATACAGAAGACCGCAAGTCTGAAATCAAGGTGTCAGCAGGGTTGGTTCCTTCTGAGCCATCAGGAAAAGGTCTCTTCTAGGCCTCTCTTTGGCTTGTGGATAGCTGTCTTCTTCCTGTGACTCTTCACGTTGTCTTCTGTTGTGTGTGTGCCCCTGTGTCCTTACTTGTTTGTTTGTTTATTTTGGTACTCTGGAGCAAACCCCAGCCTCACATATGTTTGGCAGACACTTCCTACTAGTCTACAACCTTGGCCTCTCTCCCTCCTCCCCCTCTTTTTTTCCCCCTTCCTTCCTTTGCTTTTTCTTTTTCTTCTTTCTTCTCTCCTTTCTCTCTTCCTTCCCCCTCATCCTTTTTCCTTCTGCTGCTGCTCTTCCTCCCCTTCCTTCTTCTCCTCCTCCTCCTCCTTCTCCTGTGGAGTCTGGGCCCAGGGCCCTGAGCTTCGGTCAGGGTGCTGCCCTTCGCAGCTGTGTGCCCTACTCATCCTGTGTGCTCCTCTCCTCCCTCCATCCCACGTGGTAGGGACCAGCAGCCCTGGTCCCTGATACTGGCAGGTCCAGTGGGCTCATCCTCAGCTTTTGTGTCAGTGATAGGGGATAACACTTGGGATTACAGTGAGGAGTACATGATTCCATTTACTAGACATGTCAGTAGAATGCGCTGTCACGAAATGGCTTGTAACTGCTGTTTGTATTATTTAACCTACATGAAAACTCTGATAGGTGGTGAGAGTTCTTTTGAGAGGGGAATGTGTTGCATAATAACTGTCCCTGTTCTTTATCTTCTGATTCTGTTGGAAACAGTCATACAGATTTTATCCTTTTGCATAGTACTGTATAATTTATGAGGCCTTCTAGCATTGTAGCATACAAATACAAATAACATATTTCTTTTTCTTTTTTTATAAGAGAAATATTATTTTTCTTTTCTACATTGCTTCTTTCCACTAAGTAATATATCTTGAATACTACTTCATAACAGCATACACTATTTAGTAAAGTTTACATCTTCTTAATAGTATAGTGTAGTGATTTTTAGTATGTACACACCACATGATGAGAAGCTAGATTAAGATGCAGCATTCTGAGCTTCCTCCTTATGCCTCTTCAAGCATCCAAAGTAATTGCTATTGTAAGTCCCCTAATTAGTTTTACCCATTACTTATTTCATTTCTCTTGTTTTTTATTAGCCCCAGTCCTTCTTTAATTTTAATTGGGTCAGAATCACTTAGAGATGTTGTTAAACACAGATTCTGGGTTACATACAGAAACTCTTGAGTTTCTGACTCAGTTGGGCCGCGAGGGCCCCAGAATGGACATTTCTGAGCTCAAATTTGCAACGTGTTAAGTAGCATTGGTGCATAGCTTATGTTGAGTATCCCTTATCCCAAGAGTTTAGGACCAGAAAAGTATTTGGATTTCAGATCGTTTTTAAATTTTGGAATATTTGCTTATGTGTAATGAGCTGAGGATTGGCCCCAAGTCTAAACACAAAATTCATTTATTCATTGCAAATACAGAAGACCACAAGCCTGAAATCAACGTGTCAGCAGGGTTGGTTCCACTAAGTAATATATCTTGAGTACTACTTCATAACAGCATACACTATTTAGTAAAGTTTACATCTTCTTAATAGTATAGTGTAGTGATTTTTAGTTGGTTCATATCTAGCACAAAAGTAGCTTTATCCAGTAGTTTTAGTGTGCCTAGGTTTTAACATCCTCCTTCACATGAGGTCATGTGTGGAATTTTTCACTTGTGGCTTCACGTTGGTGTCCAATTATCCTTTGGATTTTGAAGCATTTCAGATTCTAGATTTTCAGATGAGAGGTGCTTAACTACTAATACCTGTAGTTTATGTACCATTGCCCTATAGATGAATATAGTTTGAGTTGTTTTCATTAGTTTACTGTGAAAAAGAAATGCTGTCAGTGGCATATGCCTGTAATAATCCCAGCATCTTGAAAGACTGAAGCAGGAGGATCTTAAATTTAAGCCCAACCTTGGTAGCTTACCAATATAGCAAGATCCTGTCCCAAAATGTATTGATTTATGGGTTTTTTTTTTTTTTTTTTTTTTTTTTGAGACAGGGTCTTACTTTGTGGTTCAGGCTGGCCCTGAGCTCAGCCTCCAACTCACATCACAGCAATCCTCCTGCCTCTGCCTCCCGAGTGCTGGGATTACAGGCGTGAGCCACCATGCCCGGCACTGTGGTATGTGTACTGGTTGCTGCTGGGGTGAGTCTCCACACCCAGTGTAGGTATGTGGTTACTGGGGATCAAACCGGATCCTTGCGCTTGCAAGACAGGTGCCGGAACGATTGAGCTAAATCCCCGCCCCCGGGCCAAAATTTAAAAAGCAGGATAGAAATATAGCTCAGTTCAGAGACCCTGATTCAATGTACATATCACAAAACAAACAAAAACAATGTGATAGTGCACATTAAGTTTGAATGATACTAACAGTCTCTGAGGCCTCCAGGCCACAGGCTTGCCCCCAGGGCAGCAGTTAGTCAAACACGAGTTATAGGGTAAATTTCTGGAAATGGAATTGCTACATCAAGGACTGACAAATTTGTAATCAGTTTGAAAGCAATTTGAAATTGCCCAACACCCTACAAAAAGGTAGTACCATTTTTGCACTCCCCCGCCAGGGTGTAAGAGAGCTTATTTCCCCGCCACCTCAGCAAGAAGTGCATTGTCATGTTTTGGAGTTTTGCCAGTCTGATAAATATGAAATAGAATCTCAGTGTAGTTTTAATTTGCATTTCTCTTGTGTAAGGCTGGGGAGAAATGTGTAAGACCCATCTGTGTTTCCTGTCTCTGTGAATTGTATGTTATTATCTGTTTTCTTTGCCCATTTTTCTGCTAGTTTTTGATCTTCTTGTCAGAGACGAGCAGGAGATGAACCCACTGGATCTGTAGCTAGGGAGCAGGGCAGACCTGCCAGTGTCAGGGACCAAGCCCACTGGACAAAAAGTTCCAGAAGCTTTTTACATATTAGCAAGATAAGCCATTTATGTCTGATCTGAGCTGTAAATATTTCACCACATGATCATTTGGCTTTTTTCTTTTTACAGTGGTGGTGGGGATTAAACCTAGCGAGGCCTTCACTGTGCCAAGCAAGCACTCTACAACTGTACTACCAGCCAGCTCCATTTGTCTCAATTTTGTTCATGGTGGGTTTTTTTTTTTTTCATATCCATATTCGTGGCATATGAGATTTGAAATGAGAAGAAAATAGAGTTTGCTGTCAGCACAGAAACCTATAGAAGTCAGATCCAGATTTGCAGGGATTAAAGAGCAAAGCTGGGAGAGATCGAAGGATCCAAGAAGTACAGTGATGCTCTTCAAGCAACCGGGTCTTCAGGCGAAGAGGGAAGCTTTCTGCGCAGGCGCCATGAGTCTAATGAGTTGTGAAAAACAGATGGGACTGTAGCAGCAAGCAGACACCAGCTTAGATCTGGAGGAGGAAGCCAGAGGCTGCCTGGTAATATTGAGACAGCGTTGGAAAACGTGAGGCCAGGCAGGCAGGCAGGTGAAGCTGCTTACAGTGCATGTCAGAAGGAAACAGGAAGATGTCTGTTAGTCACAGGAAACAAAGCAGGGACTCAGGAAGAATGTTACTCCTCACAAGGGACAGCTACTCACAGAGGTCATCAAGATAGCCAATGCTCGTATTGATTATGATAGGTCTTTTCATACCGTGGTCAGAGATAAGCAGGGCAAGTGTCACTTTTGATAGGAGGTGGGTAGGCTTTCTACAGAGCTAGGCTCACTGCTGAAGGTGCTTTGTTCCAGAGCTATATTGATTCCTACAGTAGTAGTAAGCATTTGTGAATCCTGTGGGATGTGCTGGAAGAAGACTCTGGTGCTGGGAAGGTGTCAGGGCCATTGTGGCCGGAGGTTACGATTTATGGCACATGGTCAAAGTTGGCCTGTTGATGTATTTTCTTTGACCAATTTAGTGTTGGTCGGTACAGTGTTTTTAAACATTCTCAATTAGCCACCAACATTTGCAGATCAGATGATCTGTTGTGAAGATCTCTCTCTTTGCCTTTGAATTACAAGGCGTCTGCCTGCCATGAGCTGCAGCTCTCCTTTGGCCACCGTGGTTGGGAAGCAGCTTCCCTAGGACCTCGAGCACTCCACTGGACATGAGTCTTGTAGTTCTTTTTTCTCTCTAGTATGCCCCTTATGACACTGAGGCGGCCCACCAGTTGCCATTTATCCCAGTTTTAACTGTTTTGTTTCTTTAGTAAAGTTTTCTTTTTAAGCATTTCTTAAACTTGTTTCTCAAAGTGGAGATGTGAAAGATGGATAGAGAAGGTAGTGATACATTTAAAGAAAAACAGCTAAAAGAATACTTGTGGGAAGGAATGTGACTCGCTGCCTGCAGTGGGCCTCCCTTGTTAAAAGGACATATCCTAAGACTCCTGGACTATGGGGTTCATTTGTAAAATTTTTGCTAAAATTTTCCCTCTTGAAAATGTCTAACAGGTTATTTCCAAACAACTGCTGTTCTTCTTGGGAACCTGTGCAGAACAGGCCAATCTTTGATGACCAGGAACTCTTAACTTGGATCATGAGAGCAGTTTTACAAGAATTAATGAGACTCCCCCTTTTAATAAAGTTAATATCACCAGTTACGTTTGTGGAAACAAAGTTCCAATCTGTAGCTCTCTAGAAAGCAGGAGTCAAACCAATTTTTCTTTCTTATTCTGATAAAAAATAAATAGAAAGGTAGCAGATAAGAGTGAAAGCAATTGAGATAGTATGTGTGACCCCGAAGAGTTTTCTGAATCCAGCTGTGAACTTTGAAGGAGTGGGAGGGGTGGGGGCCAGACGGGCCAGGTACTGGGAGGGACCGGAGAAATGGGCCTACCCCGTGTCTCTGAATTCTGTTTCTTTTTCCACTTCCTCTGCCCATCGCATGAGATAATTTCAAGGATTGAATGAGATCATGCTTGTGGAAGAATTCAAAAGTAAGAAAGGAAGGCTGCAGCATACACTTAAAATTCCTGAAGGAATTTGAGAATCATTCCCTGCAGTCAGTCCATCTGCTGATTCGCTGGATTTCCTCACCCTGATTCTTCTGTGACTCCGTGTCTCTTGGCCTCTGCCACTGTTCCGACAGGGTACCACCCCTACCTCCCCCTCCTGGATACCCGCCGCCCACTGGCCCATCTTCATGAGGTAGTGGTGGGGTCTCATCCATGATCTCCTGTGATCTGAGAAGACCCTTTCTGGATGTCCCGACTGACCTCCTTCCCACCCTGCAGTCCCCACAGGTCATTTATCACGACTGCCTGCTGGTTTTTTGGTTGTGTTTTTAAAATTATGGTAAAATACACATAACATAAAATTTACCATCCTAACCACGTTTGAGTGTTCAGTACCTTCATACGTGTGCAACCAGTCTCCAGACCTAAGTGCATCTTGAAAAACTGAAGCTCTGTGTCCCGTTGAAGGGTAACTGTTTCTTCTTTAGTCCTCACTAAAGTGAGTGGGTGGCATCACCCCTTCTGCTTGTAAGAGTTTGCTTCCCCTAGGGAACTCCTGTCAGTGGGTCCGGCAATGGGATCCATTCCATCCTGCAGTAGGTGTTCTGCCCCTGACCTACGTGCTCCCCCCATACCTTCTCTCTTGTTTCAACAAAGATTTACTCTGGAACTATAGTATTTGGAACGACAGGGAACTTAACCACAGCACCCAGATAACCCAATGCCTCTGATGGGATTGTTTCCCAGTTTCAGACAGTGTTTGTTTTGCTAAATATAAATCCCATTTTACCTAATGATGATGATGATGATGATGATGATGATGATGTTTTGATGATGAAACTACATGTGTTTGATTATTTCATAGTTCCAAAACATGCTATTCCTATAGCCCTAGCTAACAGGGAGGCTGAGGCAGGAGGATCATAAATTCAAGCCAAGCCTGGGAAACTTAGTGACGTAGTGAAACACTGCAAAGGAGAAAATGGCTAGGGATGTATCTCCGGGTGAAGACCCTATGTTCAGTCCCCAGTACAACACACGTGCATGCACACACACACACACACACACACACACACACACGGCCTCACAATACCATCTAGATCGTGTCCTTGGATCCTCTCTCGGTGCCACTGAGATGGTGTAAGTGGTGGGGCTGAGGTGAGAGGCTAGTGTCCGACCAGTCGGGTAGGTCAGCTGTCTCGTCACCTCCGCCTCTCTGTGGATGACCTTCCTCTGCCCTGCTCTGTCTCCTCCCCCACCTCGGGCTCTTAGGGCCTCTGCCTTTCTGGGGGTTACTGAGCAGCTTCCTGTCAGGCAGCCTGATCCCCAGGCTTTGCTGCTGTCTCTTCCCAGCTGGCAAGTAAACCTTTCAAAGCCCAAGTTTCACTTTCCTGTTGGGTGTTTCTGTGTTGCCCTAGGGTAGAGGCCATGCCCTTTCCATGCTCTCTGGGCTGTTCCCAGGCTGTTTCCGGCAGCTCAGCACTCTCTCTGCCTCTCCTCACTGCCCCAGCTCTCTGCTGATGGCGCTAGGGCTTGCCTGTCCCCAGGCTTACCTTTCGTCCTGTTCATGCTGACCAGTGCCCACCCTGTATGCCCACCCTGACAGGACCCGAGCGCTAGCAGTGCTGCTCACTGTGTTTGCTTCTTGGCAGTACGGCCTGACTGTAGGGTGATTGTCCATTTGTCCATCTCCCCACTCAACTTGGCCAGTTAGGGCAGCAGCATTTATCTCCATTTTCCAGCCATTTGCCCAATGTCACTCCCAGAGTAGGTCTTAGTGGAAAGGAAGAGGGCTAGGGAAAAGGACAGTGTGTCATTGTTCAGGGTTTACGTCCTCTGCCCTGCAGTCTGCTGACTGCCCGTTCTCCTGTACAGAGTGGCTGGGGTTAGCGGAGCTTCCCAGAGAAACTCGGTTTGCCTTTGCTTTGTTCTCTGGCCACCAGAGCCGAAGTGACCCTGGCTACCTTCTGGTAAACGCATCCCAGCAGAGAGATGACTCATGTGCGTGTGACTTCTGGTGAACCAGCACAGCTGGCCAGGCGTCAGGGGACGTGTCCACAGCGCTGTGAAGCCTAGGCAGCCTTTTCCCATCTCTTGTTGGCCTGCAGTTGGCTGCTGGAGCCGGGGCTGAGTTCTCGTCTGTCCTCAGGGAAGGAGGCCCCAGTAGGAAGGTATTATGAGACTTCAGTCCCTTGGATGGTAGCGTGTCACTGTCACGCAGATGGCAAGCCCCATTGTTGCAGGCTTCTGGAAGTTACAGGCACTGTGATAAACATCCACACTACGATTATCTCTTGTAATCCTTACGCTATCCTGACAGGAAAAATAACAGCAGATACATACACGGCTCTTACCAAGTGGCAGACCTGTTCTAAACACCTTACACTTAGTGACATACTTATTTCTCACTGTAACCCTGGATACAGGATCTGTTCTCACCTTGCAGGCGAGGCTCCTGAGGTGCGGGAGAGGTTCTCCACAAAGGAGCCTCAGGGTCAGAGTGTGCTGAGGAAGAAGTGTGATGCAAGCGCAGGCGCTTCAGCTTCTGATTCTGTTTAGAGAGGAGATCGAGGCACATCCCAGGAGTCCTGGCCCAGAGGGTGTTGATAGCCCCCGTTCTTGGCTCCTGACTTCCACACTCTTATGTGCAGACCTGGGAGACATTTGATCATAATAATGGGCTGGACACTTGGCCCACAGGCCATGTTCAGAGTTTGCTTAGGATGTTTAGGAAGAAACTTCCTTCTAAGTCTAGGGCTACAGCAAGTGGGTGGTGTTTGACGGCACATGGTGTTTCTCAGCTCTTTGCTTTGGGCTCTGACGAGATCTTCTCCCCACAGACAGTGAGATGGTGTACTACCACTACGGCCTGAAAGACCTGGTCACAATCTTGTTCTACATCTTCATCACCATCATCTTGCACGCTGTGGTTCAGGAGTACATTTTAGATGTAAGTGACATGTCTAGATGGAGTGACTGGAAACCGGAGAGATGTCTCAGTGGAGGGCTGGCCTGCTCTGAAGGAAACCAGCTGTGCAACCTGTGTCCCCTAATTAGCACCCTGTATTGGGTCTTGTTGACTGAGCCTCCCTCAGCACACATTGGTCTGTGTCCTGTTCCATAGCCTTCTTTAATCAGCACATGGACAACAGTATTTATTATGCTGTCTGAAGAAGGACAAGACAATGTCCTTAGGGACATAGCATACTTGGGGGATACTTTCTTTGCATATAAGCTAAGATGTTAGTCTCCCTTACCTCAAAATGTTTGCCTTAAATGAAGCCTTCAGTAAATGACTTGGGTGATAGCCAGTTTCAGGCTTCTAACAATGTTTACTCCCTTTGTGGGGAGAAACAGGAGTTGAAAATCTGCCCAATGTGGATATATGCATATAGTAATATGTTGGGTTTTCTTTTTTCGTTAGAAAATCAGCAAACGACTTCATCTCTCCAAGGTCAAACATAGCAAGTTCAATGAATCTGGGCAGCTGGTCGTCTTTCATCTCAGCTCAGTGATATGGTGCTTCTACGTGGTGGTGACGGTGAGTGGCCCTTGGGGCTGCAGGACGGTGGGACCAAGGCATGGGCAGCCTCGCTTCATGGAATCCTGATAAAGCATGGCGAAGGGTTTCCAGGGAAGAGCAAGAGCACAGACTTAGGACCAAAGTCTCTTTGTTTTCTCATGGTATTGCAATGAGAGGCCAAGTGTAGGCGATGCTCTTGTGCTCAAAAATGAACACTCACTAACCTGATAGTACAATAAGTGTACCATATATGTCCTTGGGGCTGTGTTGTTTTATTTGCCTGTCTGTACATGATATTCTCAGGGGTAAATATTGTTTTTGTTCCAGTACCTCTGCGATTAGATTGGAGAGTTCCAAGCTCAAATTTTGCATAGTCACATGCTTTTGAAGCGGCAAGGATAGCCTGGACTTGGAAGTCCAGCTCCAGGTTCAGCACACTCTTTCTGTTTTCCTGCCGTGGCTTTCCCTGGACGGGGCCAGCAGTACCCTGTCCACATGGCAAGTCCTGTGAGAATCAATGCCATTCCCACACATGCCTATAGGACCAGATTTATCTACCTTGCCTTTCTGCAGTGAGAATCATATTTCAAGCCACCACTGATATAGCAAAATACCTTTGTACAAAAGAATATGGACAGTCCTGTGGGGTTCACTGTAACAAGACTCTGCTGTCATAATAGGAAATGTTTAATTACCTCCACCCTCACTGGGAATCTCTGTCACCTGGGCCAGCGAGCAGTTCAGCCTGGGGCTCGGAAAATTCAGTGACCCCATGACTTCTGAGATTTTCCTTCCTGCCTCCTACACACAGATCCTTCACCTTCTTTTTCTGCCTTGTGACAGTGACAAGCTCTCATATCACAAGGAACTCTTGTTTCCAGAGCTGAATGTGGAAGTTTTATTTTCAGAGCAGGAGTCGACATGTCCTTTTCT
>PVIR01016845.1:0-35925 GCA_004026965.1 Petromus typicus
AGACAGGCGCCGGAACCACTGAGCTAACTCTCCGGCCCTGTATTAATTTCTTAATATAGAAGTACTGTCTTGTATAAAAAAAAATCATATGTAATAGTACCATTGAGACATAACCATCATTAATGTGCTTATATATATCCTCCAGTCTTTTTTATACAAATATACATGTAACTGATTAAAAATGAAGATAGGCTTATACCCCTATATACTGTTTTGTAACAGTTCCTTTTCCTCACAGTATATAATGAACATAAAACATTCTTCCATAATTATTTTTTAAAGTTATGACATTAGCAGTTATCTCCAGATAAAGTTAATTTTTAGCTCATTTTAAGATCTCTGATGTTGTATGGTTCATTACCCTTAAATAGAAAAACAATATAGAAACTTATTCTTTGAAAAGCTCATCATCATACATTTTTTTTTAATTAATTAATTTATTTTTTGAGACAGGGTCTCGCTTTTGTAGTTCAGGTTGGCCCTGAGCTCAGCCTTGAACACACAGCAATGCTCCTGACTGTGCCCCGTGAGTGCTGGGATTACAGGCATGAGCCACCACACCTGGCACTGTGGTATCTGGTTCTGATTACTGATAGGCATGAGTCTCCACGCCTGGCCTTGTTGTATGTGGTTACCAGGGATGGAACCCAGGTCCTTGCACTTGCAAGACAGACGTCAGAATCACTGAGCTAAATCCCTGGCCCCATAAAATTTCTTTTCTATTTGTTTTTATAAAAAGTGTCTGACCAAGAGATAAACTACTAATATTTTAAAAAATGAATTTTCTGGGCCAGGGATTTAGCTTAGTGGTTCCCAATGGCCTGGATTTGATCCCCAGTAACCACATACAACAGTGCAGGGCCTGGTGACTTATGCCCACCAGCAAACAGCACCATATACCCCAGTGCCAGATGTCGTGGCTCATGCCTGTAAGTCCAGCACCTGGGAGGCAGAGGCAGGAAGATTGCTGTGAGTTCAAGGCTCACCTTGGCTACATAGTGAGCTCACGGCCAGCCTAAACTACAAAGCAAAAAAAAAAAGATAATAATAATAATTTGCTTTATGTAGAAGTATTATGGGGAGTATGAAAATAAAAACACCCAATCTAAAAAAAACTTTCCTTTTTCCTTTTCCTTCCTTTCTTCTTTTTATCTATTTTTTTCTATTTCTTTTCTTTCTTTTTTATTTTCTCTTCTTTCTTTCTTTCCTTTCTTTCTTTCAGTATTTTGGTTTGTTGAGTTAGGCACCAGAACCACTGAACTACATCCCCTACCATATTTTGGTTTCATGAGATAGGGCCTTACTATGCAGTTCAGTCTTGCCTTGAACTCACTATGTAGCCCAGGTAGCCTTGAACTCACAGCAATCCTCCCTGCCTTAACCTTCCAAGTGCTAAGATTACAGACATGTACCACCACACCTGGCCAAAATTAAAGCAAATTTTAATAGTCCTTAAGGTTGAAAATATAATCTTATAATTTGCTGCCTCTTTCGATTCTTATGTATTCTCACCAAGAAAGTAGTATCTCAGATAGAGAAGCAACTCTCATGAAAGTTACATTAAGTGTAACAATAACAAATGTTATTGTAAAATTTTATCTTTCAAGAATAAAAACTTCAGACAAGTTTTAAAAAGGAAGTAAAAACATTGTTTAGACCTTAAAACTCAAATCTATGCTTAATATTTTGGCGAATATCTTTCCAGATACAGTATCTCTTTTTTCATATATATGTAGAAATATATGTACTTTACATAAATAGGATCAGAAAATATCAGTATTTTTTCCACTTGTACAATAATATGTCACAGACATTTTACAGGTGAATTAACTCATTTTTATACAGATACACACATTTAATTTTATGGATTATAGTTTAACCATATGAGTTTTTAATAATTTTTAGGGTGGGCAGGGGAATAGGAAAATGAGAATTAAGTTGTGTCATATACTGATACAAATTCTCATTGTCAAGTGTGATCATAACATGTATATAGAATGTACCAGTAACCATCTGTGTGTTTTATATATACATAAATCAAAACAACATTTTTTTTTTCCTTGAGACAGGGTCTCTCTTTGTAGTCCAGGCTGGCCCTGAGCTCACTGTGTAGCCAAGATGAGGCTGGAACTCACAGCAATCCTCCTGCCTCTCCCTCCCAAGTGCTGGGATTATAGGCATGAGCCACCACACCCAGCACTGTGGTATGTGGTGCTGATTGCTGGTGGGTATGAGTCTCCAAGCCCTGCATGGTTGTATTTGGTTACTGGGGATCGAACCCTGGCCCTTGCACTTGTAAGACAGGCACCAGAACCACTGAGCTAAATCCCTGGCCCCCAAAATAAATATTTTATATTATAGTAAATCCTATGATCTTCTTCTGACTTTTCCAAATCTTTTCTGTATTTTCTAATTGTTTTATTTTTGCTGTCACCTATTTTTTTTTTTGTTTAATAAAACACAATTTAATTCTCATGATCTGACAACAAGGAGAAAGATCTGCTGCCAGACATAAAATAACTCACAATATTCCAAATACTAAAAAATGGCTTCAAGGCTCAAGTTTTTGGTCTTAGCTAAGTTAAACAAGTGGCCTGGCCCCTTCTGCTACCTTATCTGCCGTGTTTTTCTGACCTTGTGGTTAAATGTGCCAACAGAAGCTAACACCTGTCAAATGCAGCATGCTGGGCAAACGGATCGCAGGGAAATGACGCTGCTCACGCCTATTCTATCACTACAGAAGCTCCTCAGTCTAAGGCTTCCTCGACACCAGGGTGTGATGTGGTAGCTGTCTCTAGTACGAAAAATTTGGTTTTCTAAGTAGAAAATGTCTTACCCTAGGTTTCTTGGGAGGTGACTCTTTATACAAAGCCTGTAGCTTTCTGAGGCATGTGGAGTCTAGCTGCCTATTTTCTTCTACCAGATCCACCTAAAACCAAAACAAAACAAACTCGTGATATCAATAGAATATGCATAGTGAGCATAGTGAACATAATGCATAATTTGTCAATATTAGTTTAAAAAACAAACATGACTGTCAATAAAGAAAATTGGTATAGAAGTGGAAACAGGAAGATCAAATAGTTAATACTAACTCCAGCAAAGTCTCACCTAAAATGCATGCAGTAAGAAATGCAGACATTTGTACATAATGATACAGGGCCACTGGCTATCACGCCTTCTTTTTGGATGCTTTATGTACAATAACAGTATAAACTTTTTGGTCATATTTTGAATTTCTATTCAAAATAACATGAAGCAGACACTCCTAGCTTTAAGAACCAAATAATTCACAGGCAAACAAGCAATGACCAGACTCTGTACTGTTAGTAAAAAGGCTTTCTTGCTGCAGAAATGAAGAGACAATTGTTAAGTTCATCCTCACAAGCAGCTCTCAGTCTTCAGAACCTGTAAATCATGATTTCATACTGTCAAGAGATCATGACTACTCTGTTTCTCTATTGCAAGGAACAGACAATTGGGCTGACTAGCTGCTTAATAACTTTCGGTGTAATATCCAGCTTTGGTAGCCTGCTTAAGGATTCTTTTCTGGAAACAGGCTCCGTTTTGCAGTCAGCTTGGGTTTTAGAGAAATCTCTGAGCTGAATTTAAGGAAGTTTTAAAAACTAAGAAAAAGAGGAAATATTTTTCCTCTTATTAAAACAATGTATAAACTGTTCTGTACATTTTATAAGAATCGTTGCTAATGCCAAAACTTTTTGAGCTAGAAAATTTAGTCATAATTTCAAATTTGTTTTCATTACATGCATTTCTTCCATATAACAAAATATATGTGAAATTTTTTAAATCCTAAGAGAGAAGATTGTAACATTTCAGGTACTATACTAATTTTCTTACTGTATTATATGGATTTATTTAGTAGGAAGGACTCTGAGCTAATTTTTCAGAAGAGTGAGAAATCACAAATGAAAACTTAATCATTTCAATCTCACTGAACTGAGTAAGCCATAGAGTTACTTCAGTCACCACCCAACAAGGGAACTCTACCTGAGGTGTCCTGGTGTTAGTTTTAATCACCCACCTCTTCTTCCGGATGGAAGACATGACTGTCTAAAATGCTGCGGGTCGAGATGAGTAAAGAATACCTATGCAAAGACAGCAGAGTTCCACCTGAAATGACCTCATGCACAGGGTGCATGCATTGAGTGAATGTAAAAATACCCAAGGATGGTTTTAATTTGTGATTCAAAATAAATATTTAAAGAAATTTCTTCCACTCATCAATAAGAATAATGAAAATATTCAAGCACCAAGGCTTAAAATGAGCTTTTTCGGAATGAAAAAAGATGTGTTGAAACTTTCATCCAATCAAGCAGTCTGACCTGATGAACATCTGGGGGTACTTTAAATAGAAGTGCTGAAGTCAGAGGACTTTTCACAATACATACGAAACGTTTAGATTTTCCATGGGTGTAATATTTACTGTAACTCATCCAGCGTAAAATGAACGGGCTTTTTCCATTAATCAAAATTAAGACCACTGCTGAGACACAGAGAGAAAGGACAAAGCCAGTAGATTACAGTTCACAGAAAACCAAAACTCAGATTTCTCTCTTCTGACATACAGAGAACTAAAGTGACACAGATTTAAGGTTTTTTGTTAAGAAACAATAGGGAAATCGGCAAAAATTAAGTTAGTAAACATTTTCCTTGCCCAAGTTTTGAGCCTTTCCAAATCTGAGCCCTAAATTCTCGGCCCAGCTGAGACTTCTCTTGTCATTTAACAACAGTGCTTCTCCCTGGTTGTGCAGTCAAACAGAAAAGCTGACACTCCTCCTCAGTGCCACAATACCTTTCCGTAAGCAACTTGGTCTGACTTTACCATCTTCATCCAGGGCTCCAGGAGGAGGAGAAGGATATATTCTTCTGCTGTGTCAAAAAGGTCCTCAAATGGTGGATGTATCTTTGTGTAAATTTCTCTCTTCTTTTCCTGTTGGAGTCCAATGTCGAGAGTGGCAGACGGTGCAACATACGTGGCAAAAAGATACTGAGAGGAAGAAGAACAGAGAGGATGATAGGAAAAAACACAGCAGTTAGCTGACTCCTTAGAAGAGACATTTGAGAAAAAAGAAGAGAAAGCAAACAAACTCCAGTGGATTTTCCTGAAAAAATGAGTAAAACTACTTAAAACAAAGCAGTGTGTTTATTCAAAAGAATTTGTTTTTCTATTTTCTATCTCTTCTTGATAATTAGCAATTAGCTAGTTTTTCTCAGATGACAAAATTATGAGGATGTAGTAGGATTATTATGATTTATTCAAAGGTTTTAACTCTCTATGTCCTCCTGATGATCACAATATTTCTAAAACTCTCATGTTACTTTACAGAGTGACTTGAAATGCCTTTTCTTCTTTGGTGATGTCAGGCATTGAACGCAGAGGCTTGTACAAGCTAGGGAGGTACCCTGCCCCTGAACTATATCGCCTATCCTGCACTGCCCATTTAGGAGCAAGAGGTAAAGATACACTAGGACCTAAAATCTGGGTATTTATTAGTCTTCTAACCTAGACACCACACAGACTACCTGCCCTGTGCAGGTTAGTTGTTGAGTTCTAAGACTGCTGTTCCTTTCTGCTGTCAAGTCTCTGCCTGGTGTCCAGTGCTCTGGAAGACATACAGAAAGTGATAAAAGGACATGATGAGATACACGCAGAGCTTCCAACAGTCGTGAAGACTTCTGTTCCATTCCATTTATTTGTCTTATCTCTCAATATTTACATCCAGAAAGCAGTTTAATAACATTTCACTCTTAAATTTTTACATACTAGATATATGATAAGACTAAGGTCTTGATCATGTTTAGACTAAACTCAGGACACTGTGTATGTGTGTCTGTCTGTGTATGTGTGTATCTCCAATATCAAATAACAGGTTTGATTAAAATCAGACATTAAATAACCTTTAAAAGGTACCCCATTAGCATAGTAGGTAGTATATCAGTCTCATAAAATAACCTTTACAAAGTTGTAGAATCTAATTAATAACATAAGCATTTACTGAGGACCTACTATATCTTAGACACTTGGCCAAGTGCTATGCATTTCAAGATGAACAAGAACCTGACTTGAACGGGCCTGTTTGGTGGTGACAGGAAGATAAAAATCAGTAATGCAGTATGATACATGCTATCGTGGGACATGTTTTGTAGATAAGGTCTTCAGTGATTGCTTGTGTAATCTTTTTTAAGTTCATCTCTTAATAATCTGTCTAACTTTATACTCAAATACCAAATTTTGTGTAATTTCCCTTAGTCTCCTTGTTTCACCATTACATACCACATGTACATGTAGTGTTTCTTCTGTTGTAGATATTTACCTGACCCTAATGCTAGATAAACTGGTTTGAGAAAACAACATGGATTTTCTCTTCTCTCGGAAGCCTCTACACTCCTCCAAAGTCCTATGTCCTACATCTGTCACCCTATAGTGTAATTATGTACTTCTGCATTTTGTCTTAGAGTCTGAGGCTTCTAAAGGCAAAGATTAAGACTTAGCCATTTGTGAATCTCCAACTGTTCTTGGTAGAGCAGGTTTCACAGATATTTACTGAATTGTTCCAAATCCAGAGAAGACTCACTTAGGAATTGGAATGGGAAAGGAAAGGTTCTAGAAATTCTTCAGGAAAAAGATAATTTTTAACTTGAATCTTAAAAAAATACTGCCAGAGCCAAAGTTAGAGTTAACTTAAAAATGTTGATTAAGTAAACAGTGTTAAAAATTCACATGGCAAGTTCAAGGCCTCCCTGGGCAACCTGGCAAGATTCCATTTCAATAAAAAAAGAAGTAAATAATAAAAATTAAAAGAACTGAGGATGTAGTTTAGTTAATAATAGGGTATCCCTGAGGGTCATATTTCAGTACCACTTCTTTTTTTTTGTACAAAGAATCAAACTCGGGACTCAGACTCGGACTTGTACCTACCAGGTCCACACCAGAATGACTAAGCTAAATCCCAGGCTCACAGTGTCACTTTAAAAATGCTAAGTGGATGAATGGGAAACCAGTGAATCTGTGATCTGAAAGAGAAGTTTCAGAGGTCAAGTCGAAAGAGTTGCGAATATCACAGGATTTCAATATATTGCCAACCCCTTAATTACCTGAGGAAACGTAGAGAAAGTAGAGAGTTGAGTAAGGAGCATATAGAGCTACTTAAAAGACATACAAGGAAGACATTTCAGAGTTAGGTGTTGAAATTTCTGGGAATAAAAAGAACCTAAAAAGTTCTTGAGGTAATATTAATGAATTTTGTGAGAGACGGAAAACACGGATGAGAGAGATCTCCAACAAGTTTAGTAGTTAAAAGATGAGGCTTGAAGAGCCGCAGAGAACAGTCTTTGTTCTCAAGGACTGAAACACGGGCACACTATGGAGACGTGATGCTCTGTTTCATTAGAATTCAAATCCACAGTTTCTGTCTTGGAAAACTGGAAACCTCCTTCCCTAGACCATAAGTACACAGTCTGTTGGCTGGAAGAGTCCAAAGTGAACCGTACTTACGATTTTACAATATTTAAAGTGAAATTTGCTTCACACACACACATTGATTATGGGAAATTTTTTTAACCTGAGGAGTGATTTAAGCAAATGACTTACAAATTTACTAAACGAACTAGTAAATTTAGATACAATATGAGATTATATCAAATTGAAATCTAACCTTAAATATTTTCTAAGTTGCTAAGTTTTTCAAAGTGGAAAAAAATTAAGGAGCTGAAAATTAAAATTACCAAATTAGTCTGGCATGATGGCTCATGCCTGTAATCTCAGCACTTGGGAAGCAGAGGCAGAGGGATTGCTGCGAGTTTGAGGCTGGCCTGGGCTACATAGTGAGCTCAGGGCCAGCCTGAACTACAAAGTGAGACCCTGTCTCAAAAAAAAAAAAAATAAAATAATCAAATTAACATTTAAAAGTATCTCTTGGACTGAGACTGTAGCTCCGTAGAAGTGCTTTCTTAGCACGTGTGAGATCTGGGTTTGAGACCCAGCACCACAAAAAATTAATCAAACCCTATCTTTCTTACATAGAAAGTTACACAGTCAAGGACTGTGCTAATATGGACACACTTATATGAACATCCTTAATTTCTACTCACCTTGGTCAAGACTTATTTGGGGACAGTATCATCATTATTTCTTTCTCCAACTCTGTCCTCACATTCTCAATATAAAAACCATAATGGTCATTTCCATCATAAAAACAAAAACCTCAGGGGCCAGGGGTTTAGCTCAGTGGTTCTGGCGCCTGTCTTGCAAGAGCTAGGACCCGGGTTCAAACCCCCCACCACCACCACGGTAATCACATACAATGCTGGTCGTGGAGACTCACGCCCAGCAGCAATCAGTACCACATACCACAGTGCCGGGGTGGCGGCTCACGCCTATAATCCGAGCACTCAGGAGGCAGAGGCAGGAGGATTGCTGTGATGTGAGTCTGAGGCTGAGCTCAAGGCCAGCCTGAACTACAAAGCGAAACCCTGTCTCAAAAAAAACCTTTAAAAAGCTCAAATAAATCAGTTAGCAAAAATAATAAAGCAGCAGCTGTGATCTCGAAGACTCACAGTTTTGCTCGAGTGGAGTAGGTCCATGCCCGCCCACGTGCTGCTGTCCTCTTTAAAGCTCCTCCACCCTCGGCAAACTTGACCTCCCATTTCACCCGGAAACACCTCTGGATAAATGTCTTGCCTTTCTTCTCCGTAGCTCTCTTCCAAGTCCTTCTGGTTCTCTAGCCTCTCAAAGAAAGCCGCCACTCCAGAGCTAACCCGCTGCTCCGGAACCTGCCCCGTTCACCTTCTCTGATGGGGCGCCCCTTTCATCCGCATTCCCTTCCTTTCTACTTCCTGTCTTATGCTAGACAGCGAAGGGACGCTCCCATTCTAAAATCCTTTTCCTCTCTTTTGAGGTTTTCCCCTCAAAACCACTGTCCTACTTTTCCCTTCTCCAAAATTGATCGTCATACTGATTCCTCAACATGCTGCAATCTCGCAATAAAACTGATCTCTGAGGCAGCTGACCGCACCACCACCAGTTCAGGGCCTGTCTGCTTCATCTCCCTTCACTGGCTTCCTGGGGTCACGGCTTTGACACTGCCAGGGCCCCTGCTCACTCCTTCCTGAGTGCTCCAACACTTTCTCTGCTAATTTCCACTCCTCAGGCTCCTTTGCTGACTCCAGCCCTTCATAAAGACAGATCCCAGCAGGGTCTGTGTATGTTATTTGCATTAAATTACTGTACCTACGTATAAGTATTTATTTTTCCCTCCCACTTGATTTAGCTTCCTCCCAGCCAGTGTGTCAAACATTGTTCAGTACCTAGATGATTTCTCCTCTATTAAACATCAACTCTTCTAATACCACCACAATCCTCCAGAGTAATATATTCCCCTTACATTTCTGATTCTTTACCCGTTATGACAAAGTCCCAGAACCAGATGTGTGAGAAGGAGCGTGAAAAGTACCCCAGCCCTCGGCGTCTGAAGCCACATTACACGTCTGTCACTTTCCACAGAGGCTGAATCTCTGCTCCTTCTCACTTCCCAAGGATGTAGGAATGAAAGCATTTATGACAGAAAGGAAAAGAAGACGATTCAGTTGTCAATCCTTTATTAACCTGCACTGTAAATTTAACTGATTGGCGGCATTAAAATCTAACAGTCAAGAAATAATGAGAAAACTATAATCCAAAGAGATGCCTATATAAAAAAACCAAAAAAAAGCTAAACAACACCTTTACATTTTTTAACCATTTATAAAGATGATAAAAACGTAAGTTAAGTCCATGAAAACTGCAGTGGTGATGACACATGTAATATCTGGATAATGTATCTAATTATGAGTTATAAACATTGTTTCAGTATCTTGGGCCTTTGCGGCTTTATCGGCCACCCAGCTCTCCCTCCCTAGCCACAGAGTAAATAACAAAGTAGCTCCTGTTGGAAGGAAAATGCACCCTTCATGTTCGTCAGCCGCTCTGATTCACAGTGAAGCAGATTCACTCCCGCGCAGCTGCAGCCAACTTGATTCCAATTTAAACATTACCCTACGACGCTTTAATAGCCCAGCAGGAAAGTTTTGGAGAAGGGACACAAGCCCTGCCTGTCTGTGATCAGACCGCCTGGCACTGCACACAGCGCGGCTCCCCGGGAGACCCTCGGAGGTTATGTAATCAGGAAATGCGCCTGGGCGGCCTGCCCTGCACCTCTCTACACCTGCGCGTGTGACTCACTTTGTTGGCAGCCGCATCAAATGAGAGGGGAAAAGCAAGGCCTCGTTTACGGTCCTGAAAGCCTGGGAGTTCATTTTCGTGTTTAAACTCTGAAGACTATCTAAGGCTAATAAAACTCGGAAGAAAAAAAGATGTAGGATGGATAAGATGGAGACAGGAGGAAGAGTCGCCTAGTAAAGGGAGAGAAGGAAGGACGAAGAGAGAGAACATGGAGAAAAAAATGGAACAAGTGAAGATAAAAAACAGAGAAGAGGATGGAAGGGGAAAACAAATATTTTGCTGTCCAGTGGGCATGAAATGAACAATATTTAATGTTAATTGTTTTTAATACACAGTAGCTTGTTGGCATTACAGTGAAAGATTATTTCTGTTTGCCTCTTCAAGGACAGCTCAAGTGCTTTATTTAGAGGGAATATCCTGAGCATAACAGTTGGATTGTACTACACAGGAAATGGGTCAAATAAGTTAAAAGATGGCATTTGCTACTGCAGTTTTCTCTCTGGCACTGAGTCTAGGGCCTTTACACTGAGGTACTGCGCACCCACTATTTTTAATGTTGAGACAGGGTCTTGCTAAATTGTCCAAGATGGACTCAAATTTGTAGTCCTCCTGTACAGCCTCCCACAACGCTGGGCATACAAGGCATGTCCAACATGCCCAGATTATAATTTATATATTGTAAATTATACATTACATAAATGTTTTTTATCCCTGATATTTTGCATGCAAGATTACTACATTATCAATTAACACCTTTCAAAATCATTCTGAAAAAAATGTGTCAGTGAGTATTTTATGAGGTAGAAGCAGATCTCAATTTCCTTTCAGATATACCACCATGCATTACAAGTGTATTCTTACCACGTTAATGTTTCTTAGTGCAACATGAAGCCTAATAAACATACATGAGCAATGAGAATCATAGGCTTATTGAAACGGTTCTCATTTTAAACAATATAAAGAGCAAAAAAAAAAACAAATATTTTTCACAACTGTCTGTGCTATTTGGATTTTTCTTTGCACTGAGATTAATGATGACAACCACGGAATCAGATTCCAGTCCCTGTGCCGTGGAAGCTCCCAGAAGGGTCCCCTCACAGTGCCAGAGGACAACATAATTGTAGGAAGGAATCTTCCCCCAAGTGGGGGCCCTTTGATGGGCTGCAGCATGGCACTCACATGTGTCCCCAGTTTCTGTGCAGTCTTAAAAGGCCAAATCAAGTGATTCCAAATGTGCAGCACATGTGTTGATTTGTTATGTTACATTTCAGCTGTTAGTTATGTTAATGGAACAGTTTCACATATTCCCTTTTGATGTATTCATTTTAATGATTGTGTGTATGTATCTTACTGTGCTTGCTTGGTAACACTGATTACATGATGCTTTGCTGTCACCACCAGGCCAGGACTGGAAGTAAGAAAGAGAAATGTGAAAGTCTGGAATGGTCTGATTTAAATTTCTTGGTGCTCTAAGGAAAGCTGTGTCAAGACCTGCATCCCGTGAGACCTTGATGCTAGCCCTAGTCTAGAGTAGTCCAGCAGGACATAGTATCAGTGTGACAAAAAGTGAAGTCTAAGAGGTTTTGAAAAATGGTCTCACCACAAAAAATGGTAAATGAGATGATGTATATGTTCATTACCCCGATTTATCACACAGGGTATACATGTATCAAAATCTTCAACACTGTGCCCTACAAATATGCATAATTAGTATATGCCAAATGAAGATTAGCTGAAAGAGCAGGTTTTTCAATATAACTTGTTTAAAGTAGTCCAGAGATAGGAAGAAAGCATTTGTTCAGCACTGTGTCATTAACAAACTTCTTTTTCTTGGACTCATTACTTGACTAGAAGTAAAAGGCTGCATTAGTATGCATCCTCCACGTTCTTCTAGCAACGTTCTGAGCTGCCCAAAGACTGTGCGGTAATGACAGTCTGCCTGCCACTGCTGTTTCCTACTTCTGAGGGGGCAGCCCTGGAGTTCCGCCTGATGGACTAATACAGTAGTTAAAACCACAAACCTCTGCATGCCTCTGAGGAGGAAGACCCATAAAACAGATAGTACCATTTCATACATCCACTGACAAAGGAAGAAAAATCTGATTACAAAAATAAGCCCCTTTCATAAGCCCCGTGTTCAAATTCACAGAAATCAAACTGCACAAAACCTGATCGTTCTGGAGCAAAGGTCGAATGCCTTGTTCCATAGGTACAAGCAAAGCGTTCACCAACAGTCTCTACAATGTCAGAGAAAATTCAGAGGTGGGAAGTAGGGTCCCCTCCAACATCAAGAAATTTAAAATGGAGAGGATCAATGTGATTCTTCTCTTGTGATCTCTCTTTTCCAGTATAAGGTAATGGTATGCTGGAGCTGGCTGGTCCTAGCTCACGAGAACCAATTCATACATTCTCACGAATTTTTTAAATTCAGTCATCAAGTTATATTACATGCCATTTTCAGGAACGTGGGTGGAACTTAAGACAATCATGTTAAGTGAAATAAGCTAACAAATTTAAATATCCCATGGTTTCTGGTACATTAGAAACCTAAAATATAAATAAATGAATCAAATGAAGGAGAAATGATGGGAAACAGGAGGCAAATTCTTGAAGATGGGGAGGGAGGGAAGGAGGGACAGGTAAGGGAGAGAGAGGAGTTAGGAGAAAAGGAGATGAGGAGATTGAAAATGATCAAGACCTTTTATATGCATATACCATTTCCCCAAAATGAACATCACAATTATGTATTGCCAACATATTAATAAAATGAAATAAATATAAAATAAAAATTATGGTAAAATTAACTTAATGAATTTCCCAAAAAAAATTGCTTTCTAATGAATCTACAGTTTTTCTTAATACCTATGCTCTTGTCATATGTGGTTGAAATACTATTTGATGGTGGACTATTGAAAATCTCTCTCCCTACTACACATCTCTGCATTTGGTGAAATCCCCCATAGTGCCCATGTTACACCCACAAGTCAGCAATCAAATATTTCCTGAAAGTAACACCACATACCAGAGGGTACCAGCTCACAGCAGAACATGCTGGTTTATAACACAGTTCACTTACATACTCTGTTTAACTGGCACACATTTTTAAAAAAAATATATGGGTACAGTAAAATTCCTTTTAATTGTTAGAGTAAAGCTAAACTACAAGAGAAGGGTCAGCAACTTTAAATTTGTTTACCTTCTGAACTGTGCTTATTTAGAAAAGAATGAAGCAACTCTTCAGTCTGATAAGTAAATTAGAAGAGTTGAGAATTTATTGGAGAAAACCTGTTAACTGGTCCTTGCGAGAAAGTAGAAAGAACAGGCTTAAAGAAGAAATGTTAGAATGAACACTAAAAGAAATAAAATTGGGGTCCGGGGATTTAGCTCAGTGGTTCTGGCGCCTGTCTTGCAAGCGCAAGGACCCGGATTCGATTCCCTGGTAACCACATACCATACTGGATGTGGAGACTCACGCCCAGCAGCAATCAGCACCACATACCACAGTGCCAGGCATGGTGGCTCACGCCTGTAATCCCAGCACTCAGGAGGCAGAGGCAGGAGGATTGCTGTGATGTGAGTTTGAGGCTGAGCTCAGGGCCAGCCTGAACTACAAAGTGAGACCCTGTCTCAAAAAAAAAAAAAAAAGAAATAAGATTGGTACTAATGGGTCTTGATTTAGTGTCTGGACACAAAAAATACCCACATAACTTCACACACAACACAGCAGATGTCCACTAAACTGTAACAACAAAAAGCCATATTGCTGCACTCGATAGCAGATAGCAAAGTGAGAAGAGACCTTCTCAGCTGGGCTCAGTAATCCCACCCTTAGAATTTATATAAACAAGGAGATGAAATTGTGCTCCAAAGAGCCAGAGACAAAAAAGGTATTAATTAAAGGAATATCAGCACTCTGATAAGGGATTCTTTCAAAAGTCACAAAATATTTACTTCAGAAAAAAAATGAAGTCGTTTTCATAACTATTTGTATCTCTGGCGGGCACAGAACATTATTATCTGAGTTCATATGAGGCAGAAAAAGAAAATAATGAGCAAGTTCGAGCAATCCAGCTTTTTTTTTCCTGCAAAAGGAGGAAAAAATGATGATTTTTAATGACCTCTCATATCCCACTAGGAGCTCAAAAACATTACTGAGGAGCTATGCCGAGAGGGAATAAATTACAGATGGAGCTTTGCACAAATGGGTTTTCATGTGAAGAACCTTGGGT
This sequence comes from Petromus typicus, assembly GCA_004026965.1. Classification (NCBI taxonomy): domain Eukaryota; kingdom Metazoa; phylum Chordata; class Mammalia; order Rodentia; family Petromuridae; genus Petromus; species Petromus typicus. The sequence continues at coordinate 14,470 of PVIR01016845.1, forward strand.
TTTCCAATTAGGAATCTTAAAGATGGGACATAGGGATTGCAACATCCTAATACTGAAAGGCAAACTACTGCAGAGACCAGCACACGATGGAACTGCACAGAAAAGATAATGTGATGACAATCACACTGAAAAGTTCTGGCAGTTGCACAGCCCTTACTAAGGAGAAGTCAAAGCAAAAGAACCTAAGATAATGCCAATAGAATAAAAGAATAAAACAAACTTGAATCACTTTGGACAAAATAAAAAATCAGCAGGGGAAATCAGAACGTGTTAAGTGAAGCCAAAAACAGACCATAAACTCAAGGGACAAAATAGTCTATGTTTTTAAGACTGATTTGGACTATTGCTCAAGACATTTTAAGCAAAATCAATTAAATACATGATGGAATAAAATAGACAAGCAAACAAAAAAATTATTACTAAGCAGTCTAAGGCAATAGAAGGAGCAAGTAAGGATTCTACTTTATCAGTTTATTCATTTTAATACCCCCTTAATAAATATATTAAGCTAATGGGATTATTTGACCTTTAATAATACATAATTTCTTGGAAATCAGTGAACAAAGAATAAGCCAATGAGAAAAGCATGATTATGTTAATGTTTTTGGTTTTTAAAAAAGCCTATTAGGGATGGTAATCCATGCTAACAAAGCAAACAGGACTGGTACATGAAACCAGAGCATCAGAAGTAACAATGAGAACCCTGGGCCCGGATGGTAACGCACGCACCGCCCCGTGGGAAGCCGCTCATGCGCTGCTGCTCCCCGACCCCCTTCCTGACCGCAGCAGCCTCCTTCGCGTGTGCCGCTACCTTCGTTACAAAGCTGGAGGCCCCTGAGCCACTCCATCTCTACACAGCTCCTCATATCTGTTCTGAATTATTACTCAGGGATTCCATAGTTTATGTTTTAAGACAAAACCTTACTTTTTAGGTTTCTTGGGTGACACAAGAAGAGGCAAAGAGATGTCACTGTTGCTCTCGTCTAGGGTATTAAGAGCTTTTTATTAGGAGGGCACTTGGACTCTGAAATGCAGTATGTCCAGAAAGACGGAGTGTTGGTCACTGCAGAACATAGGTGATAGTATGTGATAGATCACTAAGCAATTTTCACACATACACAGGCATAAAAAGCTGTTTGAAAACACCTGGTTGGCAGTAATATCCAAATAATCAATGATCAGCTATAATTATATTTATAGCATGTATCTGAGAATATAAGGCTGGTAATGAGTTGATTCATTTATTCAATCACTACTGATTACCTTCAGTTCTGAACAGACAAGGCAGAAAAAGCAGATTGTCTTCATAGACTCCAAAGGTTAGTGGGGCAAAATATTAAGGTAAAAACTTATATATAATGTTCATAAAGATAGTTTAAAGATTAAGGTGATTTAAAAAAAAAAAAAAAAACCATTTTGTAGAGATAATTATAAGAAAGCAAGAGTTAAGGCCGAGGATTTAGGTCAGTGGTTCCAGCGTCTGCCTGGCAAACGCTAAGTCCCAAATTCGATCCTGGGTACCACACATCACAATACTGGGTGTGGTAGCTCACATCTGTAATCCTAGGCCTTGGAAGGCAGAGGTAGGAGGAAGATTGCTGTGAGTTCGACGCTGGCTTACTGACTTCTAAATGAATTAGGAAAGCAGTTTCCACCCCTTTTACCATCTCTTTATGCCTCCTAGGGTTGTCGAGAGTTAAATTATCTATACAAAATTATTACCACAGACGCTAGGATAATAAACATCAAATAAATGTCATATACAGAAGAAGTTAGATATTGGCCTTTCTGGAAATAAATAAGAGAATGTCCAGATATCCTTTCCTGGTCCATTTATCCCTCAGCAGTCAGAACCTTCACGCTGAATGTGAGTGGCGGGTATGAACCTAACAACAGGAGTCACAATGAATGGGCAACTGTAAGGCAGGAAGCTGGCTGCTGCCACGTTCTTCTTGTATCCACTTGACTAATACAACAGAGCAGGACACAAGACAAGAACCCTGCTGATTCTGTGCTCATGAATCAGAGCGCTCAGGAATCCAAGCCTGAGGGCTACTCCCGGCACCATCTCTCTGGTAACAAAAACAAACAATGTAACAAAGCTTCAGTAGTAACGGTTCAGCACTCAAGAAACAGCCCAGTTCTGAAGATACTGACATTTACCATAAAGCTATAAAGATGCTCATGATTTCCACCTTTACTCACCACCCAACCTCTCCCCTAACTTTTCCCCTTTCATCTTTTAGGAAACACAGATTTTTTTTTTTTTTTTTTTTTTTTTTTTTTGAGATAGTGTCTCGCTGGCCCTGAACTCACTATGTAGCCCAAGCAAACCTCGAACTCACAGTAATCCTCCTGCCTCCCAGTGCTGGGATTACAGGCATCATGAGCCACCATGTCTGTCACTGTCGTGTGTGGTACTGATTGCTGGTGAGTGTAAATATCCATGCCCGGTATTGTTGTATGTGGTTACCGGGTTAAACTCAGGTCCTTGCACTTGCCAGGCAGGCACCAGAACCACTGAGCTGAATCCCTTGCCCCCAGATTGATTCTTAATGCCACCACTGAGTAAAGAAATAATGAGCTCTGCTAGTGCACCTGAAAACACACCATCACCTCGAGAAGGAGCACTTAGCTCACAGCGCTGGGGACGTCAGGACCACCTGGAAGTGTTTAAGTCCTGAAAATTCAAACTGGCTAGAGGAGTCAAACAATTCAGATAATGGATGACAATGAGTAAGAAGAAACTAATTATGAGAAAAAAAAATCTTCCATGCCACCCCTCTTATGCCATAAAAAATGTCTTTCAGATATATATGTGGTAACACTCAAAGTTTTGGTTACCTAAAGTTAGCTCGGATATAACTGGAAAATACTGTTCAGCACAATGCAGATTTTAAGGGAAAGGCATGCATGATCTTTTCTGGTGCTTTTTCTGGTCCTTCTAGGGCTCTCTGGAAAAGTGGAGGGGGGGAGCCCATTGTTGAACCCTGCTAGAAAGCACCGTGCGGAGGCAGCACTGTGTGCCTTCTTCACCACGATGCTCTGAGGTGGTGTGAACGAAGAGCGCCTCCCAGAGGCCGCACGTGCTCACTGGTGAGGCTCTCGTGTGGAGACGGGGATGTCTCGCTGTGGAGTCCAGGCTGGCCTTGAGCTCACTACGCAGCCCAGGCTGACCTCAGATGTGCAGCGACCTTCCTGACTCCTGACTGTGTGCATGTACATGTGTGCCCCACACTGGCCTCCCAAGGAGGGCTCGTGGAAGCCAAGTGATTGTGGAAGTGGAATAGCTTGTCGGTTGCGAGGAGCCGGGGTCTGGTCAGAATAGGTGGGTCACAGGGTGGTGACCTGGAAGGGTGGATCTCCTTTCCAGCTCCTCCTCCTGTCTCTACTCCCTGGCCACCATGACACGAGCAGCTTTCCTCTGCAAAGACTTTCACTATGCTGCCTCTGTGTTAGCCCAGCTGACCGTGGACTGTACCAATGGCCGAAATAAACGTCTCCTCTTCCAAATTGAAGGTGCCAGGGATTGCATCTCAGCAAAGAGAAACTGGCTGAGACCTGTTCTCAACTCAGGTCAGGCCTAGGGTGGAGCAGCTTTTCAATAAATATTAAAATAACAAAAGATTTTCGGCTAAGGAAATATAACATATTGATTGTGTGTGTGTGTGCTGTGATGGAAACAGGAGCAGGGACAAAGGAGACTGACACATGGACCCGGCTGGAGACACAGCTGCATAACCTAGTACGATCTGCACTAAGTCTGAGAGCCCACCAGGAAACCGAGTTGATTTGTGGCCACAGTGAGGGCCGCAGTAACCAGTTGCAGAGTGAAAGCATTAGTCAGCCCAGTTCTGCATTCAAAATAACGATCCCCCTAACAGTGCACAGAACAGCTCTAGAGGTATATTCACCGGCTCACACTTTGGCTTCCTTTTTCTCTCATGAAATTTACAAACACACAACTACGAACGAACAGTCCTATAGACCCGGAGTAGGCCCTGGCACTGACTTTTTTTTTTTTTTTTTTTTGAGACAGCGTCTCCCTTTTTGTGGTACAGGCTGGCCCTGAGTTCAGCCTCAAACTCAGATCACAGCAGTCCTCCTGCACTGACTTATTTGATGGGAGCCGGAAAGCAACTTGTCTGTAGAAAACTGTGTAAGCAGTAATAAGAGTCTGACTGCAGCACAGGCTCGGGCAGTGTTTTCTAGTCGGTGAGTCGCTGGGTGGAGATGGCAGCAGTGGGACTTCCAGTCAAGGCTGTAGCTCGCTATGGCAGAAAACACTGGGAAGATTTCAGATTTGGTCTTACATTATTAATATGGATAAAATGGTATCTTTTTTGTTTGTTTGAGAGTCTATCATCAAAACAAAGATTTATTTGTGTTGCTTCACAGGGTATGAGTAAGGCTAAAGAAGAATAGCTTTTGGCTCAAAACTAAGGCAAAGAAAATAGTTCTCTCATTTATACAAATACTTAAAAGAGGTTGATGACTATTAAAAAACATAATCACCAGTGGTTATCTGCTTGTAAAGGAAGAACTTACTCCACCTTCCATTAAATGCTGTGTCTGTTTGCTTCAATCACGGCTGGAACACTTCAGTAAGTCTCTGTCCTTACAGGGAGCTCTTTCAGCCAAGAACTTCGTCTTAATCATCCTCACACAGGACATTACTTGGCACATAGCAGTCTCTCAGTGAATGTTAATAAATGATCACCTAAATATTGTGCAAGAGATTCTTAAAAGGCTGTGATTCTATGCAGTATATCTCTGCTAAATTCTATTTTAAAACTCGGGATATGCACTAATACTGGTTAACTGAATAGCTGTTATCAAGGAGCTGAGATTCTTCCATTCTGTTTCTCAAGATCCTGTTCTCCTTCCCAGTTATCCGGGTAATGGACAGACCCTTGAATAGTGGCACTGGTAATCACAATAACATGTAATTTTTCCATCCAGTGCTCTGTACTGCCCTACTAAATATGCCAACATGCATATTCCTGTATAATCCTTATAAAATTGCTATGAGAACTTTCTGTAGACAAAGTACGACACTTACGTAAGGCTCTGTATCTAAAGACTGAGCTTTAGTGTTGTCCTTCAGGTATGTAAACTTGATAGGAAAGATCGTGTGAAAGACCTAGCTTTCCTTTATCTATTTAAAATGAAGGTTAAAATATCTCATATGCTTATTATGGTCCTCCACAAAGTAAAATACAGTGAGGAATTTTTTTCAATACCAGGGATTGGACTCAGGACCTTATACTTGCCAGGTAGGTAAGGTGCTAATGAGCTACATCTTTGGCCTATTTTTTAAATTTAATGTTGAACTTATAAAAAGAGAGAGAGAGAGAGAAAAAAGAAGGAAGGAAAGAAAGAGAAAAGAAGAAAGAAAGACAGTCAGTCCATGGACTTGCTCTGTTCTCAAAAGCTTGGTTTACCCCATGGTGGTCCATTATCTGCTCAGGATTATCATTATCAGAATTATCAGCTTTTCAGTATACTCCTTAACTCTGGCCCATAGGGCTTCCCCCCACTATCTCAGTCATATATTTTGAAGGGTATTTATTATATTTTATCCATTATATATAGAAATTTTATAGAGGAAGAGTTTTCAAGTAATCTAGGCTGCCAAAATACTAGTAAAGGAGGGCTCTGGAAGAAGTAGGCGTAGGTTTTATTTTCAAGATCAACAGTCCTTATGAGGAAAGCAAGAAAGCAAGTTTCTTCTCTCTTTTTACAGTATTGGAGATTGAACCAGGGCTTTCACATCAGGCTACGTCCCCAGCCCTTTGGAAAATTATTTAATTACTTAAATTTTATTTAACTGTTCTGCTTTTAAAATTTTGAGACAGGGTGTTGCTAAGTCACTAAATTGCCCAGACGAGGCTTTAAATTGTGATCTTCCTGCCTCACACCTGCCAGATCTATGAGATGAAAAAGAAGCTTGCATGTCTTGCCTGGCCACTACGTAAAGAAAATGCATTGCTTAAAAATTTGTTATGATGAGTTTTCCTTCATGTGGGCTCAGTGTTTAAATTTTTTATCTTATTTCAGGCCTCTCCGAGATAAGAAATTAGATTAAAAATATGCTTAATAGAACCATAAATAAGAATCCAACCAAAGATCTCATAATTAAAAATTACAGAATACACAAGGAAAGAATCTAGCATGTCAGCAGAACTAGTAAATAGCAGAATTCATTCTTCCAAGAGCCACTGAATAAATCACAGAATTAATGGATACTATCACAGCCAGATTCTAGCCAGATTCTAGTATCTCCTAGTATCTAGCACCTTTCTTACTCTCTCCCCTAAGGACAGATATAATGTGTAGCTTGCTTCTGGTCAACAGAATAGAGCAATGGGGCTTCTGTGTATCTGAGTGCATTTCATAAATGGTAATGCCTGTCCTCCTGCCACGCTCCCTCTTGCTGGCTTGTACAGCAAGCTGCCTTGTTGGGAGCTGCCCACATGGCAGAGCTGAGTGTGGCCTCTAGCTCAAAGACAGGAAAAGTTAGATCCTGATAACGTGCCAGGATCTGAATGCTGCTGACAGCCACGTGGACCCTGAAATGGCCCTAGGTAAGAAAACAGCCCAACCTTGAATACAGCCTTGTGGATGACCCAGCAAAGCTGTACCCAGAACCTTGACCCACCTAAACTGGGAGATAATACATGTGTGTTGTTTTAAGCTACATTTATGATAATACTGTTATGCAGAAATAGATAACACAGCTACAGACTCTAATGTATGTTTGGAATGATTAAAAACATAAAAGCCAAAATTTTAAAAAAGAAAGAAAGCAAGATAAAAAACAAACATCAGGAAGATATGTAAAACATAAAAATAAAGTTTAATAATAAAAACATAATTCCTAAAATGATTTAACTCAATGGTTGTGTTAAAAAGCCAAATGAAAGCTGCTGAAGAAAAGTATAAATGGAAAATTGACCCAAAACATATCTATCTCAACTTATAGCATACATCACATATATTAAAAGAACTTGAAAGAAAAGCTTAGAAAGACTTAGGATATATTTCAAAGCATCACTGGCTAGATAAGAAATCCTAAAGGAGAGAGTACAGAAAATGGAGAGGTAGAAAGAATGGAAGAAATAACAGGTAAAGGTTTTCCAGAATCGAAAGGATGGTTTCTAGATTCTAGAAGCAAACTGAAAAGGAAGTCGTGTCTGGTTCTGTTTCTTTCTGTTATTGCTCATTCTCACAAAAGCAAGCACATAAGGTCAGAGGGATCCAGAAGCCAGGCATAGTGGTGCAGACCAATAATCACAGCACTCTGGGAGGCTGAGGCAGGAGGATCACAAGTTTGAGCCTAGCTTCAACAATCCAGTGGTTTAATGAAACCTTGTGTCAAAATAAAAACTAAAAAGGTCTGGAAATGTAGCTTAGTCCAAAGGCTCTGGGTTCAATTCTCAGTACTAGGAAAGATACATATAGAATGTAGAATCTAGTCTCCAAATCTTAGCTGTGGTATAGGGAACCTTCGAACTGTGCACTGTCCTTTCCTGAACCCATACAGTGAGGTACTCAGTGTGTGGCCAAGATAGCAGTTCCAACTCTTGGACTGTGTGGCCATCTAAACTACTGTTACTGACCCCCCATCCAGTATGCTTGTTGATATCTCTATGATAGTTCCCCGGGGCAGTACGACTGCAGGACATGTGTGCAGAAAATAAGTAATTCCCACGGAACCAATTCTTGGTCTCCTAGCATCCAGCTTGGCAGTTGTATGGAAATGAAAGAAAAATTCATAGCAACTCTAACATACGGCCAGCCGCCAAGGGATTAATCAAGCCTTCAAAATCTATCTTATACGTGCCCCCTCAAGGAGAACCATATACTGTTCCATGGTAAAGAAATAAATAATATTTCACACTAAAATAAACCGATAAGATTTTGATTTTACAGGAAACCACATAGAATCTCTGGATAAGTAAAAGCTAAACCAATTCGGACAATTGTTCCATTTTCTCCAAGTAAATAATTGTAAAATAGCTATAGATACAAGAAGAAAATACATCAAAGATGCACATGCATTTGCTCCTTTGGTGTCTCCATGTTCAAGTGTCTCCACTGCCCCCTTCTGCCTCCCTGCACTGACCCCCCAAAACAGAACCTTGGGGAAAAGCTGATAAACCTCGATGATCTCCAAATACAACAGTCCATCTCAAAATAACCCAAACTGTGTCCTGTTTTATGACCATTTACCACTAGTTTAATAATACCATTACTAAGAATTAATAAGCCTACCAAGCTCAAGTAAAATTTCCCTTTTTTTTTCCCACTAGTGCATGGGAATCTGGTAATTATTAACAATGATAACAAAAAAAAAGTCCCGACTCATTAAGCAGCTGAAGATTTCTGGAGGAGTAGTCTTTGTAGTAGTAAAAACATAATAAAAATAATGGATGGTACTCTAGCAGACAGGGCCAGTAGGTTAGGAGAAGGAGGATAAACAGTGAATTGCAGGTAAAGGATTAACAAGCAGAACAGTCCACTGTGTGGTCTCAGAAATGGTAAATCAGAGATTAATTTCAGGGAGACATCTGGGCTGTATGGGAGCTGAAGCCCTTATTCTCACAGTAAAAAGTACAAAGCTCTGTCACTGATTTACAAAGCACAGTTATTCGTGCCAGAATTGGGGTTGTAGAAGTAACAGCAGATACCCAGCAGTAGAGTCTGATGTCCTGAATAAGATGATAACATAATAAATAAAGCAAGTTTCTTCAGCAGTGTTCAGGGGCAGGTCTGCTGGGATGGGTCATTCCGGGTTACAAGAATCACTGAAGTGATCAGATGGTACAGAAGTGATTAACAGTTTTCTAGGCTTGGAAACCCCTCTCTATAAAAGATCAGAAGAGCCCAAGAATAAAAAACTGAAAAGATAAGTCAGCCAGAGTCATAATTCTGTTCCCTTTCTTCCTCCCCCCCCCAAAAGAGGCCACTCTCCGCTCCCCTCAACAGGGAATCTTCTGTTCTTCCTCCTCTATTTTGCTTCAGGGTGGTCTTGAAACATTCTCTCCTCCACCCTCAGAAGATCTGCCCCATATGGCGTGTAGCACGGAAGCCCAGGCGCCGGGACGCGGCCGCACACACAGCCGGGGAGCAGCAGCCCAAGCTGAGGTCTAGTCTGCAGCGGCTCAGTGGTCAGCGCCGCTGCTCGCAGGCACCGCAGCGTCTTGCTACGAGTCCACTCGGTTACCCAGGGTCCAACCGAACAGGTATAAATGGGGGAGGGGAGTGAGATGTTCCTTATTGGAACAAGTAGTTGGCAGCGAAGAGGAAAACGGAGCAAAGCAAAATAAAACAGATAAAACTGGAAGCCCAGATCAGATCTTCACAAGATATTCTGCTGACCCTTCCATGAAGTAGTCCCGTGGCAATAAGTTAATTGCTGCCTTTCTGCCCACAACCTCCACTTTCTGTTGTGAGACTAAACACAATTCCACTTCACCAGGCACGGGCAGCTTCACGTGGAACCAACATTATTTACTACTTACTTGTGCTTGTTTGCATACTTTAAAAGGCTGCAGTGTTTCTTGGTAGAAAAGCTGGTGATAAGCCTGTAAGTCAAACCAAAAGTACACACTGTTCTTCCACAACTGCAGATAGGAAAAGAACATCATTACTATCGCCCAATTTGCGAAGCTCTACAAAGCTCTAATTTCAAATATAAATAGCCGTTTAGCTCCTTGCTATTAACATAGATTTAGTTCCATTTAAGATGATTTTAATCTTCTCCCATGGAGTAACAGTATACAAAATATTTATTGGCATTGTCACTAGAACATATATTTTTGCATGTTTGCATAATTGGACAATAAAATAGTAAGTATTCTGGTTAGAGTAACCACATGAGACCAAATTCTGAAGGTATTTCAATATATATGGACAAATACATATCATGACAGGACCAAACATACTTGATCCAATTAAATACTTTTCACTTAGGCCAAATAAATAATTTGTAATTTTTAAAAAACTAGAAATAATTTGTCTCCATTCCTTGTGATATTTTAAATTATTAAAAATTAAAGAGTTGACAAATCAAATCTAAATTTAAAATGTATTACACTGAGATAAAAGTATATGAAAATAAATTGTTACAAATGCAAGTCAAACCTTTATCTCTACTTTACTTTTATTATTTCAATAATATAATGAACCAAAAAAATTACAATTATGTTTAAATTTATAGTAAATATCAAGTACATCACAGATCTAACCACAGATAGAAATTTTAGCTTCAAATATAACTATGTGAAGCCATGATTATTTCAATACTATTTACTTTTAAATGAAGCCAAATTACAAAATTAAACCTTAAATAAGTATTTTCTACCTTGTTTCCTGAATCCTCACAGAATTTTGTAAAGAAAAATCCAGCTCTACTTTCTACATATAAAGATTGCAACAAATTTTCCATGTGAAATCCTCCCAAGGCTTCAACCTCGGTCGTGGTTTTAACCTAGACACCAAAACAGAAGTTGATCATCCACCCAAAACATAATTTTTACAGAATTGTACAAATGGGCTTCATAAATTCTGCCAGCCTGTCATTTCCCCACCAAATTATTTTACTTGTGCACTATATATGTAATTAATGCAGTATGTCTGCAGCTGACTGTCATATAAGATTCATTTATGGAACCCAATTATAGCAGCAGAATTCACCCTATTATAAACCAAACTGCTTTCAAACTTAATGTTAAAGTGATTTCCCAAACTCAATTATTTTCATGTTTGGGGCACTGCGGTACTGTTTGAGGAGTCAGAGATCTCCGTTGGTGGCCTCTTTCTACATATTTACAGTTGTTTTAGCCTTGAGGTGCTGCTATTATAGATACCAGAGTCATAAAAAGAACTATCTTCAAGGCCTCTCAGTGCTGCTCATTAACTGTCCTTAGGGGCCCTCTTTGGACAGTCTCACTCCACATAGGTCATGGCCTGTGGAGTGTAAATGGCAGTATAAGTTCTCATAAAACTCTGTTGTTTATGGCTTCTCTGCCAACAGTGCTAGCAACCTAACCCTACCCTTCAAACACAGAAAGCCGACTCTTCCTCCAAGTGCAACAGTGAGTCCGGAATACAAAACGATCTCTACTGTGCGCATGAATTCTTTGGTATTTGTTTTGTGGAACTCAGACTTCTTTGTGATCCTTAAAACAACTGGCATGAACAATTTAGGGCCTAAATCAGCCTCTTGCCCTCTCTTTGTCATATTCTCTGCTTTTTGCTGTCTGCTAAACAATTTTTTTTTTTTTTTTTTTTTGAGACAGGGTCTCACTTTGTAATTCAGGCTGGCCTTGAGCTCAGCCTCAAACTCACATCACAGCAATCCTCCTGCCTCTGCCTCCCGAGTGCTGGGATTATAAGCATGAGCCATCATGCCCAGCATTGCGATATGTGATTCTGATTTCTAGTGAGCATGAGTAACCATGCCCAGCATTGTCGTATGTGGTTACTGGGATCGAACTTGGGACCTTGCACTTGCAAGGCAGACACTGGAACCACTGAGCTAAATCCCAGACTCAACAAATTTTGTAGTGAAAATTTAATGTTCTTCTGATGCTTAACTGTAAGCACTCTAAACTAGAAAATCACTGTTTTAGTGTGGGAAAACCCTAATTGAAAGAAAAGAGAATTGTTTGCTTATGATAAAAATATACAGCTAAATATTGACTATATGCGTCTGCTGAGGTTCCCACTTAAAGTGTAATTGTTAAGAAATGTGAAATTTTCATCTAGAAATGATATATTAAATATGTGTTGTTAAGGTAGCTGCTATTTGGAAATAGCCTGCTTTTTAAAAATTCTAGATTTTAAAAATATAATATCAAAATATTACTTTTACAAAGTGTTTAAAATTTAGCAAAAATACTACAGGATCTCATTTAGGTAAGAACTTACACTACTATTTCCCATGAGGTGTTATACCAAAACCAGAACACGACTGTTTTTGAAAAAAAGTAATCAACACAGTATTAGGCATAATGACATTATAAAGGGAAACACAGAGGAAGTTTTAATGCAAAAATTCTTTTCCAGGAAAAAAAAATATATTCCTGAGAGAAAAATACAATGAGTCAACAAAAAATTAAAATTAGGGATACTGATTAGTTCAATGACTAATAAGATTGTTCAGTTCTCAAAATACTTACTTCAGGTTCCTCTGTGTAAGTGTACCTCCTATCTAGCTGGGGCTTCAGACATTCGGATATGTCAGTAAAAGATGTTAAACGAATAACTCTGCTGCCTTCAGACGTGCTCCTCTTCCTAGATAGTAGACACATGAACTAATTAATTGACCAACAGACATGTTTCAAGCATAGTCAGTAAAAATGACATTACAGAAGCCCTTCAGGGCTGGGGACTTAGTTCAGTGGTTCCAGCACCTGCCTTCCAAGCACAAGATCCCAAATTCTACCCCCCACTGCCCACCCCACCCCCCTGCCGTAATCACATATAACAATGCGGGCATGGTGATTCACACCCACCAGCCATCAGTGCCACATACCACAGTGCCTGATAAAGATGTATGAAAAGCATATAGCTAACATCACAGTTAAAGAAGAAAAGCTATGCTTCCCCTGATACTGGGAACAAGACAAGAATGTGGTCTGTCTTCGCTTTTTTGTTTGATCGGTTGGTTTGGAGACAGGGTCTTGCTATGTAGTTCACGCTGGCCCTGACCCATTACCCCGTCCTCAGACTCCTGTGTGCAGGGATTACACGCCTGCACCACCATGCTCAGTCTTGCCTTCTTTCCTAGCACTATGCTAGTGAGTTCGACAATAAAAAAAATTGTAAATGTGCTGAATGAAAAGGAATAAAGCTATCTTTATTCTCAGAAGATTTGTAGAATCCACTAAAAACTGTTAAATTCAGTCATTCCCTATAGTACAGGATAAATAAGCAAAATTCAATTATGTTTAATTGGGCTAGAAATTGACAGTCTGAAAATAATACTAACAAAACATTATCATTATTAATGGCTTCAAAAAGAAACACAGAGAGATACTGTCTCCTTAAAATCACTAATATCTGGGCCAGGGAGTTAGCTCAGTGGTTCCAGCGCCTATCTTGCAAGCACAAGGGCCTGGTTTTGATCCCTGGAAACCACATACAATACTGGGCGTGGAGATTCACACCCAGCAGCAACCAGTACCACAAACCACATACCACAGTGCCTGGCGTGGTGGCTCACACCTGTAATCCCAGCACTTTGGAGGCAGAGGCAGGAGGATTGCTATGATGTGAGTTGGAGGCTGAACTCAGGCCCAGCCTGAACCACAGAGCGAGACCCTGTCTCAATAAATACATGAATAAATAAATAAAGTCACTAATATCTGGCATTTTACTCCTAATTTGGAGTATATGTAATGATAATAAGTCTTTAATACATACCACTGAGATATAAGAACCCCCCCAAAACTGTCTTAAGTTTCTTTTTCAAGTTCTTCAAATATCTTACCATTACAGAGAGCACGTCTCACATCCAAGTGATACCTACCCGCTGTCCATCCCAGCATCCTTTGGAGCTGTGCAAAAAGACTCAGTCTTCCAAACTGTTTGAGTTGCTGTTTTGACTCTAGGTGTTTTCTTGAGGGATTTGGTATGTTGTAATGAACTGAATTCCTCTTTCTAAAAAGCAGGAAGAAAAGAAAATGAAAAAGGAGCAAAAAGAGACAATCAAGTACAGTTCTGCATACCCACCTCAAACTAGTTTGATCACTAGAATATTTCTTCCTTCACTCTATTTCTTACCACATTTCCCACTAAAATAGAAATTTTCTCCTTTCCCAAATTTTAGTTTTATGTACCATCAAAGGGAAATTCAACAATTTAGATCAGAAGAGAAGAGCCAAAGGCTTGTACATACATCCCAGTTTCCACCACTATCAAACCAAACTGTGTTTTGGAGGAAGAATTCAATGGAAACCTTTATTTTATAACTGGATAAGTTGAGGGGTGCTCCTCTCAGGCAAGAGAAATGAAACAAAGATACCTTGGCCCATAAGTCGGGATCTATATCCAAATTTCCTTCCATTTGGGGACATTTAATTCTCATGGCTATTTTTACCCATTTTTTAAAGTTCTTTATGTTGTAAAAGCTAAACAATTTCAATCTGTAATATAAGATGATACATGCACAAAGTAAAAAGTATAAAAAATCTAAAAGTCCAAATGGAGGAAAAGAAGATAATTATCTAACTAAGGGATATGCACAAATGTAATGTTATATAATACTTTAAAATATTGGTTATGAAAATGACATACATGGAAAAATACTGATGATAAAAATTAAAAGAAAATAATCAGAATGCAAAAATAGAAATGCAGTAAAATTTTAAAAATCATAAGCCTAAGAGAAAATAAGTAGTTGTTCAATGAGATCAGAAGTGATTTGTCTCTCACCCGTTTCCAAATTGACAGTAGTTTTACTATTTATATAACTTGAAAAACAAACTTTTCTCTATGTCAGCGAGACCCTGCCTCAAAAACAAAAAACAAAACTGTTCAAGTGCTTCATACAGAGAAAAGCCTAATTTAGAGAAGTTAAACTACTAATTTGAATGAAAGCTAGGAGACTGCAAAAAGTAAGCTCAGGGGGAGACAGAGGACACAAGGCACACTGGAACTGAGGAGGCGGGGGTGACGAGGCTGCTGTGTATTGTGACTGTCATGGTGGCTATGTGCTGAATCCGCCGAAGTACATGCTAACAGGGTCTACTTTATCATTTTTCAGTTTTTTAAATAGCAAAAATAAAACGCCATGAATTCTGTTCTTCAGTGTTTTCTGCAAAGTAGAGAAAGATCAGAATCTTCTGTCCAGGCAGAAAACATCAGTAACAACATAGGTTGATGATTCTCAGGAAGACAAACAAAGATTTCAAGCCAGTCACGTTTACTCCTTTTCACAAGAGCTGACCTTCCTGCGTTCCCCTGGCACTGTTCACTTATGCTAGGTCTTTCTTTTTAACCACATCACTAATTTTCTCTTTCCCCTGGTCTCGGTTTAATGTTTTCCATACAAGTGTTTACAATATTATCAGATGACATGGTCACTGCACTGTGCTCCAACGCGAGTGTTCACCTGGTGACCAGTAGACACGTGGACCAGCCGAATAGGACTAGATTAATAAGCTGACTGGCACCCAACCAGAACACGAGGTGCCAAGTATCAAAGAGAAGTTAACAGAATAGGTAAGAAGGAAACACTGGCTCCCTGAAGTGACACTGAAGTGCGGACCTCAGGGCAGGAGCAAGACCGTACCAGTGAGGCCAGCTGGAACACAAGGCCTCGCCCCTCACCAGGGCCCACTGAGGCCTGCTCTCTGGCAGCTCCCAGGAATCTGCGTGAACAAGTGCTTGGGTGACAGCCATGGATGGAGAAGCTGCAGGCTTGCTAGCTGGTCACGGGCCTTCCCACGGGGATCACCTGGGAATCTTTCTAAAGTGCAGGTTCTGAAACGTGGCTCTAATGCTCAGGCAGGTTGAGAACCTAGGTTCAAAGCCACCTCTCTGATTCTCAGAGTGACCCTGAATCATCCCAGATCAATTACATCAGAATCTGTGAAGGTTGGACCCAGGCATTGATACGTTTTAAAAGCTCTCATGATTTCGATATGTATCTAGAATTTAGAAACCACTGGCAAAAAAAAAAAAAAAAAAACAACTGCAATGTGCTTCCAGCTCTAAATCAGTATATGCGTAGAAGTAACATTTTAAAAATTGTATTCTTGCCTTTTAAAATAAGACAGTCTGAATACAAAGAAATCTTTTGAAAAGGTTGTATGCAGCCAGCAACAGTTATCATTCTATCACATCCTTAAAGACAACTATGATTAATTAGGATCTTTGCTGCTGAAATACAGGTCTTACCTACAGCTATTGTCTCCTCCCTATGCCAAAATATGTAGGATAACTGATTTATTCTTTTTTTTTTTTTTTTTTTGAGACAGGGTCTCGCTTTGTAGTTCAGGCTGGCCTTGAGCTCAGCCTCAAACTCACATCCCAGCAATTATCCTGCCTCTGTCTCCCAAGTACTGGGATTACAGGCATGAGCCACCACGCCCGGCACTGTGGTATGTGGTTCTGATTGCGGCTAGGCATGAGTCTCCACGCCCAGTATGGTATGTGGTTACCAGAGAATCAAACCCGGGCCCTTGTACTTGCAAGACAGGAGCCAGAACCACTGAGCTAACTCCCCGGCCCTGTGCTTTTATTCTTTCCTATGTGACGGAATCTCGCTTCTAATTCTGTTGTTGCTACTTTTTATTTATTAGTTCAAATTATATTTACTAAACAACTATTACCTTCCAGGTACTAGTCTAGGCACTAGGGATAAACACCATGTCAAGCACTTAAAAACTTCATACAATTAGAAATATAATAAAGCAGGGCAAAGCAATATAATAAACCAAACAGGTGCGATGCCATTCTACATAAGCCTGCTGATGTGCAGAGGAGCCCAGGACAGCCTCCTGACAGATCCTCGGGCGGCAGCTCACGGGAGTGAGGGGAAGCCGTGCAGGGATGGGAGGAAGAGACCGGGGCAGGGATCAGCAGGTAGGAAGCCCGGGGGTTTTGCTTGCTGTGTTCACAGAGGAGCAAAGAGACCAGTGGAGCTGGGTGGACTCAGATTGGTAGGAAACTAAGGCAAGAGGGTGGCAGGGGCCTGTCCAGCTTGCATTTTGGACTCTGGACTTTGGATTTTCTTCTGAGAAGAAGAGGAAGCCACTGGAGAATCCTGCGGAGATGCGGGACATGGCCATGGAGAACGGCTGGTTTTCTTACTTCCTAATTGTGGCAGCACAGACATCAGTAACAACAAAGCTGTTTACTAAACGTGGACACTGAACTGTGCACTTAACAGGGACGAAAGCATCAGCTGTATACCTTACCTGGATCTCAGATATCTGTGGATTGCAAGATTTGGGTCTTAATGGCAAAAGAGTTGCCATTTGTGGAAAAGGGTCGATATCTTTCCTTGGTTTCTCCTGACGGAGGTGCCAGAATTTCAGCTCAGCGCTAGCACTTTTTGTTGAGCTTAAATGAGTAACACAAAACCTTGGTGCCCTGATTATTGGAACAACAAATTTATGGTTAAAGATGTTAATGTTAAAGCAGAAAATAAGTGTCAAATATCAGGGGTCCACAATTATCAATTATATAACAGCTGTGCCCACAATTATCAATTTTCATACACTTTTTTTCTAAAAATTTCTTATTCTTTTTCTGCTTCCTAGACGACTTGAGAAATATTTTTCTATATGTCACATCATGCAGTCCCTTTTACTCAGGCATAAAAGCAATACATGTTAGGGAAAAAAATCATAAAGTCATGTTTAAATTATTATCTGCTTGGAAAGAAAAAGAAACATAGAGATGGATGCATAGATAAAGGAATTTCAAAAATAGCTTAATTTCTACTAAAATAAACAGTGTTCTCTGATAATTTTAAAGCAATTTAGTATTTAAGTATCAGATATAAATTGGTGGAATGAAGTTAATATTTTTAAAATATATAAACATTTTCTAATGCTGAAGTGTACTACTAAAGTAGGTTATGATTCACATTATCTATTTCAAGTCTTAAATTTGAAGGTAGGAATCAATTTTAAAATAATTTATATAAGTGAAAAGTTAACTCCACTGCCAAAAACTGGGGAGAAAGAATGTCTGGCACAATATCAAGGCCACACTTAATTGGATGGATATCCTGGCTCTCAATTTGTGGGTTAATGCTTTAGTTTATTGCATATAAGGTTAACACCAGCTGTCAAGGCCTGAAGCTAATTGGTTCTTGGACCAGGCCTTGCTGTGGACGCCACGGCCCAAGGACTAATCCCTCTTTCATAGTACAAGGTCTGGTGGAAAACTCCTTCCTTTATAATAGGAAGAAGGTAGATATCTTCTGAATGTGAACACAGTTTAGGTCAGGAAAAGAAACCAAAGTCCCTAGTTAATTTAGGATCAGAAGACATCCTGTATAGTCCAAGTAGAACATCCAAAATTACTTACTTTATGTCACCAGAAGTAGATATATCTACAAGACTCATCAAATCAGTTATGTGATGACCAGGAAAACTAGATGCCTAAATTTTCTGATTTACATTATTTAAATATATTCATATGACTCCTCAAACCCCTACTGTTCTTACCACTTTAATTTTACATTCTTATTTCACACATATGGCATTCATACTTGAATAGGCAGCCTGTGAATTCATGTACTGTTATAGGGAATTTCATGGTGAATCCTAAACTAGTACAGTTTTTAATGGTACCATTATACAAGTTCTTATGTACACTGGTTTTACACATCTTAATTTTTCGCACTGTAGAGAGTAGGAGATATTTGCCACATAAACACCAAGGACCTGTGTGTTCACGTCCAACATAGTAAATAAGTACTGGAAACAACTCTAGTGTTCCTCAGTGAGGAAGTGAATATGTGTATTCACACAGCGGAATACTACTTGGGGATGAAAAGGAACACACTGCTAATGCACACAATTTGGACAGATCTCTAGTGAGATGCTGAATTTGAAAGCTAACGCCCAAAGATTACATGCTGTATAGTTTTTATTAGTAGTTTCCTGGAGTTAGGAAGGGAACAGAGAGAGAGAAATTATAAAACTTCTTATAAAGGTTATAAAAAGGCAGGGAAAACATGCCTCTGGTAACATAACTGTTCTGTATCCTAACTGTATCCTGCATATGCATGAACCACAAGAGAATGATAAAATGACATAGAGGCAAAAATAGAGAGAAAGGCAGAAAAGTGAGTACATACCAAAACAGTAAATGTGGAGGAAGAGTATATTTAATCAATGTCCATTTCCTTGTTGTGATATTGCACAATTATGTAAGATACCACCTGAGGGCCAGAAACTCAATGAATGGCACATGCTATCTCTCAGTATTATTACTATTGTTATTTTTTTTTTTTTTTGAGACAGGGTCTTGCTGTTGTAGTTCAGGCTGGCCCTGAGCTCAGCCTTGAACTCACAGCAATCTTCCTGCCTCTGCCTCCCAAGTGCTGGGATTATAGGTGTGAGCCACCACACCCAGCACTGTGGTATATGGTACTGATTGCTGGTGGGCGTGAGTCTCCATGCCTAGCATTGTTGTATGTGGTTACTGGGGATCAAACCCAGGCCCCCGCACTTGCAAGGCAGGTACAGAAAACACTGAGTTAAATCTCCAGCCCCTCTCCATATTATTTTTTACAAATATGTATGAATCAACAATTACCTTAAAACACAACTTAATTAAAAAGAAAGTTACTTTTGTCTCAGTATATTTTATGAAGTTGGGTGATATGTACACAGATACTCACCATAGTATAATTTCTGTTTCTCTACATGCCTTATAAATTTACAAATAAAATTTTTAAAGAAAGATTACAACAGCACACTGTTCATATAGAAAACTACAAAGTGTACAGGTAATGTGGAATACTTAAATAAGAGATGATGCCGGAGAAATGGGCAAGGGACAAATCATGATGATTTTATTTGTTAATGTAGAAGATCCAAACTTTAAACAGAATCCTTTGGGCCAACCAGTGAAATTTAAAGCAGAGAAGTGACTCAGACATCCAACACCGTCACTATAGACAGCTCAGTGGTCCACAGACTGTATCTACCTTCCCCTGTGTCCAGCCTCTTTTCCCCTCTTCAAGTTACTCAAGCCAAGTGGTCATGAAGTACGGCCCCTTCTCCATACCTGCCACTCACTCTGTTATACTACTTTCACCTGAGTGTTCCTCATTCGGACTATGATCTGTGGGCTCAAACATGTTTTACCCTTTATCCTTAGCACAGCACTTGGCTTAATGTAAGTGCTCAAAAAATTTCCTTTGAGATGACAGATCTGTATCTCTAGCTACACATAAACACACAGATACACGGATGTGTGCACCAGTTTTATGGGGACTGACCATAAAAAGGTGGAAGGGTGTGCTCTTGCCTCTAAGAGGCAATTTAAGTACTGTCCAACTTACAGCTTCACAGTCATGCAAAAACCCTACCTATGTGAGAGATAAGTATTTTAAGGAAAGCCACAGATACAGTAATTTTGTCATTTTAAATTCCAATAAATTATATACTCATACGACAAAAGGTATTATGCATAACTAGCCTAAGAAAAGTGAAACTTTGAATCATGTTATTGTTCTTACCAGTATAGAAGTAAAGGTTTTATGACCTCAGACTGAATGTTTTTTAAATGTTCTTCAGTCCACTGAGATGCATCTAACAAATCCAGTTTTGATAAGATTTCTGAAGACAGGTAGCACTCTCCAGTGCTCACTAGATAGCACTTTTTCATCTTCTCAAGATGTCTGAAATAAAATACATCCCTAAGTATACATGAATTGATGCAATATTTTATTATCCAAGTGCAAATGTTTCAGACAAATAATTAACTCTCTCAAAACCAACACTGATTTGCAGAAGTATTGAACATGTCTATGGAGATGGAAGTATTTCCCTAGTTATGGAAAGGGAAGAAGTGTTTATAAGAAGTGAGTGGCCTTGCAAAGCTCTCGTATCCTCATCTCTAGAATTTGTACACGTATTACTTTAGAAAGTCATAGAGCCCCTATAGATGGAATTAAGGAAAGACTCCAATGAGATTATCCTGAGTTCCTGAGTGGTCTCAGTGTAATCACACTCTCCTTCCAGGAGAGAGGCAGGAGGGCCAGAGTCATAAAGATATGAATGTCAGAGAGGAGCCAGGATGTTATGCTGCTGGCTTTGAAAACAGGAAAAGGTCACAAGCCAAGGGATGTATGTGGCCTTTGTAGATTAGAAAAAGGAAAAAAAAGTCTTCACCCAGAGCCTTCTGACTCCCAATAATGTAAGAGAATAAGCTAAGTTGCTGTAGGTATTAAGTATGTGGCAGTTCATTATAGCATTTTTCTGATGCACTCAGCCCATTTTAATATATAATATTAATACAATATATATTAAAATATACATATTCTACCAAAAATGCAATCAGGAAAAGAAAAATTTGTATAAATATTTTAATAATAAATTTATTACACCATCATGAGATAAATACAAGTTATCCTTGGACTCTGTAATTATAAGAGATGCTCAAAGTGGAGGCCATTGGCTTCTGGACATTTATTAGTATGGTGAAATACTGAAGTATGTATACCATTTTTGGCAGAAAAATTATATGTATATTTATTCTATATAAAATATATATCCTATAATTCTATATATCTATATACATATATATTCTATAAAAATTATAGTTTTTGAGACCCTGTCTCAAAAAAAAAAACTGAGCTGCTATGAACATGGATGCACATATGTTGCTGTGATATGAATCTTTCCCGAGCAGGGAAATAGCAGGATCAGATGGGACCTCAAATTCTAGTTTTTTGAAGAATCTCCCCACTGATCT